>JAJLTK010000023.1:0-47282 GCA_030568155.1 Wenyingozyma suzukii
CAATTAAAATTTCACCATCACCTTCATCTATCTCTGATAATCTAAATAATGCTGTCATGATTGATGATTTACCAGCACCTGTTCTACCACATATACCAATTTTTTCACCTGGATTAATATCTAATTTCAAATTTTTCAAGACATAAGGTAATCCTGGTCTATATCTCATTGAAACATTATTAAATTTAATACCACCATGCTCAGGCCATTGAATTGTTGGTGGATGAATTTTACCACCTTGACCAGATTCAAATGATTCTTCTTGTGGTAAATCATCTGCATATTCACAAATTCTCTCAACTGAATTCAAATAATTTTCCATAGTAGTTCCAGATCTCATCGAAGTGATTAATAACATTGAAATTTGATTTGTATATGAAACAATTAAACCTGAAGATGCAGCACTAATGCCAACTACCTGAGTAACACATAACATTGTAATTACAAAATTAATAATTGAACTCATACCATGAACAGTGATAACTAACCATCTTTGTAATGAATTACTTAAAAAGTATGATTCATTCATTCTATCAGTTAATTTTGAATTTTTAATTAAAAATTCATTTGTCATATTATACATCTTAATAGTATTTGAACCTTGTAAAACTTCATTAAAATTTGAATAAACAAATGATCTTTCAATACTTTGAATTCTTCGAACTTCTCTTGAACTTGCTTGATAAAAACTAAATACAGCAAGTGCAAGACCAATAAGAAAAGGAGCAGTAAGTGCAAACCATGGCATATATATGATACACAATATATAAACCCCAACAATATTACCACTTGAATAAATAAACATTCTAAGATCTTGTGAAACTTCATTATCTAATTCATCTGTATCTTTAGTAAATCTATTAAGAATTCTACCCATTGGTGTTGTATCAAAGAAAGCCATTGGTGCATGTAATATTCTTTTCATTGCTCTATCATTTAATCTTCTTGATGCACGATTACATATAAAAACAATCAATGAAAATTCAATAATTGATAGAAGAACAAATACTACAACAAACATAACATATAATCCAATGTAAAATCCACTAGATCTACCAGAGAATTTATTTAATGACCAAAAACTTAACCATACATTAATAAATAAGAAACAAAATGAAGTTAATGCAACAATTACTAATAATACAGGTATTATACCTAAACCTAATTTAGCTGAACCAGCTCTAATATATCTAGTAAGAACATCCATACCAACAGAATTAATTGATCTAGTTTCTTTTACAATTAATTTACCATTACTCTTTGGAACTGTAATAGTATTAGTAGCTTCAGCTTTAGTTACTTGTCTTTCAATCATTTCTAAATCTTTTTCAACTTCATCTTCATCATCATCTTCTTCAGCTTCTTCTTTTTGTTCCTTTTGTTCTTTTGTTTGAACTGCATCTTGCTGATAATCCATTAAATTCTTAAATCCAGCATTTCTATTGATTAACTCAGTTTGTGTACCTACATCAATTGTACCATCTCCATTAAGAAAAATAATTCTATCTGCTGATCCAATTAATGATAATTGATGGGTTGCTAAGATTCTTGTTTTATTTCTCAAGACACCCATCATACATTCATCCATAATATGTTTACCAACTCTAGCATCGACTGCACTTAAAACATCATCAAGTAAGATAACATCAGTATCCTTGTATACAGCACGAGCTAAATTTAGTCTTGCTCTTTGACCACCTGAAAGATTAATACCACGTTCACCAATTTCTGTCATATCACCAGCTGGTAACATTTGAAGATCAGATTCCAATGAGCATGAAGATATTATTGATCTGTATTTAGAATCATTATATTTTTCACCAAATAATATATTATCTTTAACTGTTGCATTTTGAATCCAAGGATCTGAGAAAAGTAATAATGATCCATTTATATTTACTGTACCAGACTTTTTCTTCATTTCTCCGCTTATAGCTGCCAATAAGGATGATTTACCGCTACCAATTAAACCTGTGATCACAACAAATTCACCCCTTTTAATAGATAAATTAATATTTAGTAATCCATTAAAATCACGAACCCCTCCTTCATTTTCTGGTTCTATATTAGATTTTGTATCTTTTTGATCATTTTCATTTTCATTTTCCTCTTCATCTTCATCTTTAAAATTTTCCCATTGAAATGTTGCATCTCCAATAACAATTGAATTTCCTTGTTTATCTTCTAAAACATCAACATTTGAAATATAAAGAGAGTCTTTTGTTACTTCATCAGCTATAAGAAAATCTTGAACCCTATTACAAGCAACATAAGCATCAGATGCACTACTTACCATCAATGGGAAAAATAAAATTTGAATAGTCAATACATTAAATAAAGCCAAAGAAGAAAAAACATTAGCAGCGGATTTTAATCCATGATGATAACCAAACATTGCTAAGAATGCAATCATCGATGAAAATGATGTAGCTGAAAATGAAATTGCTGACACTGTATTTCTAATAAGTAATATACTAAAAATTTCACTAAGTTCTTTCTTACGTAAATCCGCAATTATTGTACCATATGGATTTTCCCATGAATAATATTTTATCATTTTCATATTATTTAATAATTCTTTAATATATTTAACTCTTGAATCTGTGAATACATTGACCCTTTTTCTTAAGCCAACTAATGGTTTTGTAGCAATTGCAATAATTGCAGTAATAATCATGAAAAATCCAATACCTGAAATTGATGGTGCTCCAAGATAAACAATTAATAAAACTAATGCTATAATGATTGAAATTGGAATCATTGGTAAAAATCCAATATAAGAGCAAGCTAAATCCATTCTTGATAAATCACCACCTAACATTGAAGTAATTTCACCTGCAGAAAATTTATGTTTTGATCTTTCATTTATCTTTAATGCTTTATTTAATAATACTTTAGTCATAACACCTCTTAATTGAGCTCCAATAAAAGCTGAATCATGATAAAAATTAGCATAATTAACACCAACTAGGGCAACCAATATACTTGTACCTATAGAATAACTTATACCTCTTCCCATGTATACATCTTCACCAGCAGCCTTTGCATGAATAAATGAAATTAAAGCTCTGATAACAATAGGATTTAAAGAATTAGCCATATCACCAATAAATTTGAATATCAAAGTATGAAAGAAATCTTTTTTAAAAGTTGATAATAAAGTCCATAATAATATATTATTTGAATGTTTAAAATTTGGATCTTTATCTAATAAATCTCTATTTTCTTTTGTATCTTGAATATTATGTTTCTTTAAGTATTTTAATTTATCCTTTTCTAAATTTCTTTCAAATATAGTATCAAATCTATTTGTTAAATATTCTACACCTACATCACCATCTACTATATATAAATCATCAGGGTCTAAGGTTCTTTTATAACCTACACGCATAAGTGGTAAACACCATATGAAGAAAATCTTTTTTAAGAAATTAACCGTTTTTAATGGATATTTAATTCTTTCCTCGGGGGTAGGTATTGGAGGTATATTTTTATTTAATAAAAATGTAAATAATCTTTTCTGGGGTAAAATTCTTGGATCATTGGCATATTTTTCAACTTGTGAAATATCTAATTCACTACTACTATCACTATCTGTGTCCTCTTTCTTGTGATCTTTTACCATTTTTTTTCTTCTATTTAAAAACAACAACAGCCATATATAGAATCATAGCCTCATTGAAGTTATAAGCAAAAAACAAAAAGTAGGAAAACATTTTTTTTTTAATTATCCTTAAAATTATTAAAGGCCCCTTACTTGAAATATGAACATATGATTAGTTTGTTTAATATGCAATGTATCAAATTCGGATGTTAAGCGCCTAACAATAGAAGAAAAAATCACTCAGATAAGATTTTTTCACTAATTAATACTAATGAAGCGATCTCCACAATTTCCTAATGGGGAAAATGCCCGGCTGGCGACATCCGTACACGAAAGTTGAAAATTTGCCCCGGAGAAAACAGAACCTTCCCCCACAGGGCTCACACCCCACACCTAAAAATATACCCGTTACTTTTAAATTAACCTCCCGTATCCCCGGGGCCATAATACAAAACAAAAAAACATCAAATACACCTACAAAATTGAAATCTTATTACGACCATTCACATCGTTTTTAATTATATTTTAGATCAAATATATATCGTCTTTTCTATTTGATATTCTGCTAGTTAATTGTTAACTATTTTCAACGTTAGAAACTATTCTCAAAGAGTTACTAAGTAACATTAGTTCATCAATCTTTGTGTTTTTTTGCATTCCTTTGGAATCATTAAATTTAGCATTTTTCATATTTCTATCACCCTCCCCCCACAAACAACTGTAACGGATTTCAAGGTCAGCTATATATTTTTTAAATGACAACTGTGAATAGCGCTAATTATTCTACCACTTCGCAACAACAACAGCAAGGAATGCACTCTGAAAACGACTCTTCGGCCAACTTAAAGGAAGAACAAATTCATCTAATTGATATCAATGAAAAAGCAAATGATTTAGGTTCAAATACAAATACTCAAAAGAAGAAAAAAGTTGGGGTAGCATGCGTCTTTTGTAGAAGATCTCATATGATTTGTGATGAAGGAAGACCTTGTCAAAGATGTATAAAGAGAAAAATTGAAAACCTTTGCCATGATGAACCTGCTAATGGTAAAGGTAGAAGAAAGAAAAATAAGCAAGAAAAAACTGCTGAACCTCAACAGCAACAGCAACAAATAAATCAATCAACCCAACAACAGCAACAACTACAACAACCCCCACCACCACAACAACAACCAGTACAAAATATTTCAGATCAAGAATTTGTAGCGCCATCAACTCAACCATCATCATTACCTTCTTTATCCAAAATACCAACCTCTCAATCGAATATTGTTGGTTACAATAACAACAGTTCCTCCAACATTCAAGGAACTCTTAATAATGGATTATATTCATCTGAAGCATTAAGAGGTTATGAACCTCATAATACTAACAATATGGTACCCAATCAATTGAATGGTCCAACCACTTCAATAAATCAACAACCTTTTTTCTTCTCAGAACACGCTGGTTCTGAATTTAATTCATTAACAGAATTTTTGTCAATGATTGATGACAGTGATATGATTAATTCAATTAATTTAAATAATGATCCAAATTTACATAAATTAGAAACTACTAATTCTCATCTTGGTTCATTTAATAATTCAAATGCAAATCTTCATGGTTTAGGAAGTTTAAGTGGATCAAATAGTAATAATGCAAGTATGTTTTTTAATTCTTCTATGATGCCACAATTTTCTAGTCCTAATTCAAATACAAATTTACCTCAATTTAATAGTGGTACTTTTACTAATAATAGTAATAATCAATTAGCAAGTCATTTTCAACAGCAACCACAACAGCAACCACAACAGCAACCACAACAGCAACCACAACAGCAACCACAACAGCAACCACAACAGCAACCACAACAGCAACCACAACAGCAACCACAACAGCAACCACAACAGCAACAACAACAAATGCAACAATTTCAACAACAACAACAATTACAGCAGCAGCAGCAGCAACAACAACAGCAACAACAGCAACAACAGCAACAACAGCAACAACAGCAACAACAGCAACAACAGCAGCAACAGCAACAACAACAGATGCAACTCCAACAAGTTCAATCTAATAGTTCTCAACAAATCTATTCCGGATATGAAAGAAGTAATCAATCATTTAATCAAATGTCACCTACGTTAACAAATGCCCAGCCAACAAATTTAACAACCTCAAAACAACCTCAAATCAGCAGTACTAGTCAAATACCAGCAATTTCGGATTCGGCAAGAGATAAATTCTTTTTAACTGCCGCTGATCCAACTACTGAAATTTCACCTGAAGAAAGATTAAAACAAGTTATTAATGCTAAACTTGAAGCTGGTCTTTTAAGACCTTATAATTATGCTAAAGGTTATGCTAGATTACAAACTTATATGGATAATCACATGAATAGTACTTCAAGAAAACGTATTTTAAAACCATTAAGTTCATTTAGACCAGGCTTTAGAGCTATTGCAAAGACTTTAAAAGATATTGATTTAATTTTAGTTGAAGAAAGTTTTGAAAGAATGTTATTAGATTATGATAGAGTTTTTACATCAATGGCTATTCCTGCTTGTCTTTGGCGTAGAACAGGTGAAATTTATCGTGGTAATAAAGAATTTGCATCATTAGTTGAAGTATCAATTGATGATTTAAAAAATGGCAAATTAACAATTTATGAACTTATGACTGAAGAAAGTAGTGTTAACTTCTGGGAAAAATATGGTTCTATTGCATTTGATAAAACTCAAAAAGCAGTTTTAAGTTCTTGTAATTTAAGAACTAAAGATGGTAGAAAAAAGAAAAATTGCTGTTTTAGTTTTACTATAAGAAGAGACAAATATAATATTCCAAGTTGTATAGTAGGAAATTTTATCCCAATTAGTAATTAATATTTAAGGGACAAAACTCAAAATAATTATGTATTATTTTTTAATGTATTATAATAATTCAAATCATAATCATTATATATATAAAAGTGCGTATTTTTAGTTTGTATATAAACTTGCAAAATGCTCAATTTCATCCTTTGTATTTAATGATAAATTTTCAACCTTCGTAAAAGGTAATTTTATATTTCTTTTAATTAAATCACCTAAAAATTTATCAATTAAAGTACATGTAACATCACCTGGTCCAAAATTAATAAATCTTAAAGTATCTTCATGTTCTTCTTTATTAAAACTTATAGTTTCTAAGCATTTTAAGAATTGAACAGGTTTAGATGTGACTTCAATAATCTTACTTAATTGATCACTTACTCTCTTGGTAACTTTACCATCTAAATTACTTACTGGTGTCACTGAGAAATCATCACATAATATTCCGTTACTTATGCATTCACCAAATACTTGATATAAATCTACTTCAATAGATTTTAAAACTGGATTATGAAATGGAATATTTACCTCTAAATCCATACTACGTATTCTTGTCTTCCATATTTTATCATTAGCCAATCTACTTTGTAAATCAGTTATTGCTTGGGAAATATCGGATTTCTTTCCTGAAACAACAATCTGTTGATAATTATTAATATTACTTATACTAATTTTTTCTTTATCACAATCATGTTGGAGATAACCTAAGATTTTATCAAATCCTTGTGCTTGGAAAAGTAATACAGCCATACCATATTGATCATTATCTTCAATATCAACCATTATTTCTTCCATAAATTGACCTCTTGAATTTGCTAAATTCAATGAATCTTCAACATTCATTATTCCATTCAATGACAACATTGTAATTTCTCCTAATGAATGTCCTATACTAAAATCAGCTTTAGTTTCAGGATTTTTAAATAAATCAATATTATATTTTGATTGTAAAACTGCAGTTGTTATCATTGCAGATAATAAAATTAAAGGTTGCTGAGTTGACGTCATTTGAAATCTACGCTTTATAGATTTATCTTCTTCATTTTGTAATATTTCTGGATTTTTAATATACTGGGTAATATCAATCGGTAAGGCACCTTCTGCTAACCCTATTAATTCCTTAACGGAATCCAGCTCCCGATAATATTCATTCATTCTTTGAAGACTTGCAATGTCAAATTTCCCTTGACCTGGTGCTACGATAACAGTCTTACATGTTGGAAATTTCTTGCCCACCACTGTGGACAATAATCTACGTTGTGAAATTCTAAACATTTGTGCTATTTCAATTAGACCAGTTCTAGACAAAGAGAAATTCAAGTTATAATCAATAAACACGTTTGTATCACTTCATCTTATCGGTTTAATTAATAGTTGCATATGCGCTCTGCGTGCTTTTTTTTTTTAATTCGTTGCCTTGATCTCTCGTTTAACACGGAAATAAGTTTACCGTTTTAATTTACTTTTACTTTTTTAAAAAAAACACTTACTATATCCATAGTTAAAATACCCTATATACTTAAGCACATTTATATACAAAATAAAAAACACACACAAACAAAAAAAAACACAAAATAACGAAAGACGAATTGAAAATGTAATGCATATAAATAAATAACTCAATTTTTTTTCTCTTAAAATTAAAAGAATGGTTTAAAGATATCATCATCAATTAATTCAGCACAAACAACATAATATATTTCCATAAGAATATTTGGAAATTTAGATGCAAAATACCAGTAGAATCCTTCTGGTACAGGAGTCATTTGTTTTGCTAAAGATGGAGGTAAATCTTGATAATGATGATATTTGTTTCTTAAAGCTCTTAATAAATCCATAATCTTGAAAGTATTATATTTTCTATATTTTCCTAAATTATCCATGAAATTATTATCAAACTTATCAAACCAACCTTTCTTACCAACAACATTTGGTGCAATTTCTTCTAATTTCATCAATAATCCACTTGGTGGATCTCTTCTTTCAATTTCAAATCTATCTGAAACACGTAATAAAAATTCTAATTTCTTATCAATTTTCCAGAAATATGGATGTTTTAAAACAGTTGCCATATCTGGACGAAAACTTGGATCTCTTTGAATCATAGAAGAAATTAATGATTTAGATTCATATCTATCTGAATGTGTATCTAATAAACTTAAATCATATTCTCCTTTAATAATATTACCTTCTCTCATATACCTATCACCAAATGGATGATTTCCACCAGTTAAAACATAATAGAAAACACAACCAGCTGAAAAAATATCAATTGATCTAGTTAATCTTCTATTTTGTAAAGTATCAAGTACTACAGAATCTGTTGTAGCTTCACTTCCTTGAGTCATTTGAGATGATGAATTTCCTGAAATATCTAATGAATCTTCAACTAATAACTCAGGTGCTCTCCAACCTGATGTACCTGCTGCCTGAGCTGTAGTAGCTCTAAATGATGATTGATCAGCATCTAATTTCTTACATAAACCAAAATCTGAAATTAATAATCTAACTGGAGTTTCACTTGTTTTATCATCTGCTGATTTCTTATGTAATTTCTTTGGTGGAACAACTAAAATATTTTGTGGTTTAACATCACGATGAACAATCTTTAAAGAATGTAAATGAAGTAAACCATTAGCAATTTGCCATAAAACATCAACTGGATCCATCTTACCTAACAAAACAACAGCTTCCTCCTTCTTCTTCTCGATAACATCTTCTAAAGATGCTGTACATAATTCTAAAGCAATATACAAAAATCTATCACTTTGTTGTGAACAGAAATAACGAACAACATTTGGATGATCATCACTTTCAAGCAAAAGATTAATTTCATGTGATGCAACGTCATAAAAGTCAATTAACATTCTTTTAACAGCAACTGGTCTTTGTTCAAATGATCCCTTAAAGACAACAGTACCATGTGAACCATAACCTAATATTGTATCTGAAATAATTAAATTTGTTGATGGAGTAGCTTGTTGTGCAGCTTCATCACGTAATAAAGGAGAACCAGTATTATTAGGCGTTGATTTAGAAGTAGCTGAGCCAACGGAAACATCGATTAAAGTTTCTTCGGCATTATCAATTTCAATAATTTGATCAATAGAGTCCTTTTTCTTATTCTTACGACCACCTCTACTACCACGCTTACGTTTACGTGGTTGCTTAGATTCTTCACCTAATTCTTCAATATTTGTTGTATTATCTTCATTGAGAATTTCTAAAGCTTCTGAAATTGTAACTTTCTTCCTAGGTTGTTCATTTGATGAATCAACTAATGTATCACCCGATGATGAAGGTTGACTTACTTTATCATCTGAATCATTTTCAGTAGATACAATAATTTCTATATTTCGTTCACCAACATCTTTCAATGCATCTTTAATCATTTGATCACCATCAAGCACATCCTTATCTGGATCACTTACCAAAATGTTCATAAAATCAATACCATTCTGAGTCTTATTGAAAGCAGCTATTCTTTTAAGAAATTTACTTAAAGCAGGAGAAAATCCAAATTTGGATAAAACAGTCATTATAATAACCGCTAATAGTGTAATAAATAAACTTTCAATGGCTCTATAAACCAATCTTAAAATAGGTCTAAAAAATCCATATGAACTAGTGTTAACAGTAGAAGAATATGCCTTATCTGTTGCAATATCTGGATGAGCATATGATCTTGCGCTTTCCGATCTATGAACATCATCATAATCATTCACAGTACCATCAATTAACAGTCTATTTCTACGATCAGATGAGGACCTGTAATTTCTTTTTGGGACCTCATAATCATCTACTATATTTGTAGGGAATGCATATGCAGGTAATCGAAGTGGATCATAAATATCAAACATTGCATTATTCTGTCTTTTAGATGAACCATCATGAACACCAGTGATGGCAACACCTAATAACTTCTCATCTTGATATATTGGTGCTGATCTCCATCTTTCATGGGAAATATATTTTGCTAAAGGTGCAGATTTAACTAATGATGGGTAATGTAAATCTGAGAGTGCATACCAGGAGCCTTTTTCCGTCTTATCCACAAATGTGGAAACATCCGAGTTTGTTAATTTATCCCCCACATTACTAAATGGATGTGGTAAAACAATAAATCTATTATTCTTCTGGTGTTCCTGATCGTCCCCAGTTGTTAAATCATAAAAGACATCAAATACGTTAACAGTAACATATGGAAGACTGGATACCCATTTGACTGATTTTGAATCCGAATCCAAAGCCAATAATGAATTATCATGAAATGGTTGAATATATAAATTATCAGAAGATTCTTTATTTTGATATGCTAATGCAGAGTGCAAATTATTTGGTCCATATGAAGAATATGTTATATTCCAAGATGTATTATTTTTTGAATGTATTATTAACTCATATGTTGTCTTACCTATCAAAATTGTTGGGATATCTCTTCCATATAAATCTTTTTCATCATCAATTGGGATGTCTTCATATTCATCAGTATTGTCATCTTCTTCGAATGTGAGGTAAGGGTTATAATCATTTCCATATGCTTTCAAGATATTACCATTTCTTGCATCAACTTTGATAAAACTTGATTTTCTTGATCCTGTGTATACAAAATCATCACCAATTGAAAAAGGCGATTTGGCGATTAATTGTTCAACTGAAGTCGGGAGTTTTTCTAAACCATTATCTTGTGTGAAATAATATAATGTACCACCTTCATACGGTTCAATCATCCAAGTTAGCTCTACATTACTAGAAGATGCTTTATTGTCGGATGAGCCATCAATGGTATTTTGATACTCACTATTGTCTTGGCTAAGTTTATTTGTTGCGTAATTTTTTTGTTTGGCATAATCATCATCTGGTAATGGAGAAGTTCTAATAGTTGACTCTTGCGACTTCGTTAGAGATGATGTTGTCAACCCATTATGTGATCTTCTTTTAGCTCTTGAATCCTGTGAACTTGAAATGTCTACCAACGGCACTTCACCAATAAGGCTCCAAACTAGCTCCCCAGTTTCTCTGTTCAACGCATGTATATTGCCTTCTATATCAGATGCCAGCAGTAGAGCAGTAACCTCTAGAGTATCCATTTTGCCATTTGCTATATCGGTATATTTCACTAAATCAGCCTTAATATTATCAATGTTATTAGAATCTTGTTTGTCTTCGGCATCGTCGAAATTGTCAAAAGTTCTGACATTTAGGACGTCAACAATAGCTTCTTGATGAGGTGATGTTAAAGTGAAAACAGACTTAGAAAGAGTCAATATCACCACTAGAAGTAGTATGATTGAATTAAACGACCTTAATCGCATGATGTTGATATCTTAATGACAATTATATGTAGTGAATGTGAATATGCTTTGATTTATAATTTTTCTTTTTTATTTGAATATGGTTGGCTATCTTTGTCGAAAGGGGCTGGAAAATTCTGGTTAACTAAACTTATGAAACGAATTCTAAACAGGAATTAGCTGTAAAATGTAATGTGTATACGTGATCTTAGCAATAATTTTGGGTTATATGCTTGAGTTATGGTAAAAGAGGCTTTGAGAACAGATACAAGAGTTATATAGGATCTATGCGTAAGCTAATTCAAAGTGGCACAAAAAGCTTTGTGAAAGTTTCTGGAGTGGAAAAACTGAGAAACGTGGCGGTGAAAAGGGGGTTGGTCCGAAGGGGGCTGATTGTGGCCGTGCACAACGCCGTTATTGTCGTGTTTACAGTTTTTTTTTGTTTCTTTTTTTTTTCTTCAGTAATAATTCTTATTCTATATAATATATATATATCCAATATAGCAAATTAAACAAGTCTCAACTTTTCTGTGACCATTGTACTCCATATCTGAAAATCTTTATTAAACTTTGGAGAGTCATAACATACATCTGCTGTAATCATACTACCAAGACCTTTTATACCTAATGGAATTTCAATTTCATCTGCGTATACTAACTCTAAATCGGCAACCCATTTTTCAGCTGCAAAGATAGTTTGAACTAAATTGACGAAATACATCATTTCTTTATAAGGTAAGGCACCTGCTTGTTGAGAGTGTAATGTTTGTAAAAATTTTTGTCTATAACCTAATTGATATTCTATTTCTTTTTTATTAATTTTACAGTAAGCAACATTGACTAAACCACATAGAAGACCCCATGGATTACCAATACGTGCTCTATACTCATCGTAACTTTTAAGGATGTTGGATGCAACTTCAGCTGGTATGCAAAATTTGTTAACAAATGAAATAAGAGTTGTAGTTGATATTTCGCCTTTGAAAGTATAAGAATCAGATGTGAATTTCCCCTTTTTTGCTTCATCTTGAAGTTTCTCTGTTAATGACTTACGTGGTTTCTTAGGCGTTAGTTCTATATTTCTTATCTTCTTTGGTGTTGATTCAGGTGTTAGTAAACCAGTTGCAGTTTGTCTCTTCTTGTAGGTTCTTTTAGCTGGGGTACTTTTCTTGGATTTTTTAGTAGACTCAAAATCAGCATCATCTGAAAAGAAATCTTCTTCGTCATTTTCATCTTCAGATGATGAAAATTCAATGTCATCTTCTTCTTGATATTCGGTGTGTTTAGTTGACGATGTTGGAGTAGCTAACTGTTTTGCAACTAGTGGTGCTTTTCTCTTTCTTGGGGTGGTAGGTGGTGTATTTTGTGTATTTTTAGGATTCACTGAAAGTCCATTCTTGAAACCTACTATTGTACTTCTTAAAAATCTACGTGGAATAGGAATTTTGTCAGTAATTGGTTCAAATAAATCTAAGGTTTTTTCAAATTTTTGAACAGCTAAATATGCTGACAAGTGATGTCTAGCAGCTTCAAATTGATTTGGAAGAATACCTACCTTAGACTTCGAAAGAGTGTATAGAGCATTGGCATATTCTGTTAGCTCCTTTGGGTAAGGCTGTTCTTGATGTGGAATAACATCTTTTAACGCGTGCAATATAAATTGAGTAGCCATATCTGATAGTTCTTGGTTATATATACATGAACAAATACTTTAAAAGGAAATATAGCGTTCAGTAGAATAAGATAATACTGCTTTAGATAGAAATAACTTGATCTACATAGATCCAGTGCAGATTTCAAATCGACTAATAAAGATTTATATTTTGAAGATGGCTGGTCTCAAATTCGAAAATTACCTCATTCGGCATAGTAATTGATTTCCGCTCATTTGTTAAAATTTTTCGGAAATATACAAAAGAAACTGGAAATGATGGATATTTCCAATATCGTCGCGAAACCGTTATCCGGTCACCCAGACTATGTTTTTGGAGTTCACCTAGATGTGGGGAATTTTAATTGAAGTATATACAACACTGATACTGTTTCTGTTAAGTAGTTATCTGGTAGTACTTTATTAAACATGTTAAGAATAAAAGGAATGTATACTTTGGGTGCAAGAGCGTCGATAGTCTCTATACCAATTAGACAATTACAGTTTCAAGCAATTAGATTCCAAAGTACAAAAGGAGGA
This sequence comes from Wenyingozyma suzukii, assembly GCA_030568155.1. Taxonomy (NCBI): domain Eukaryota; kingdom Fungi; phylum Ascomycota; class Pichiomycetes; order Pichiales; family Pichiaceae; genus Wenyingozyma; species Wenyingozyma suzukii. Next base: position 13,945 of record JAJLTK010000023.1, read on the forward strand.
GAAGTAACAGAATCTAAAAATACAAATTCATCTCCGGATGTTGTTGATCATCAAAATATTGTTCCAAAAGAACTTATAAGTGGTGCACCAAGAGACTTAATGTCTGATAGAATTGTCAGAATTTATAAGGAAAGTAAAAGTTCTACTCAATCAGGTGCAAATAATACTAAAGTTTGGAGAATGGATTGGGATATCTTAGGAAAGGCTAATCGTTGGGAAAATGATCTTATGGGATATCAAGGTACAGGTGATTATATGCAAGCTACAAGACTTAACTTTGATACGCAAGAAGCTGCTATTCGTTTTGCTGAAGGAAATGGGTGGAATTACTATATTCAAGCCCCAAAGGTTCGTAAATTTAGAAAGAAAGACTATTCATCGAATTTCTTCCATTCCGCTGGTCCATTGAAACACATTAGAACTAAATAATTACCACAATTTTATAGTACTTGATTTATTAATAAATATTATTGATTTTTTATTTTTCGAATTAAGATTTTATATATAATGGATATAAGTTAAAGAAAAATAAAATGGCAACATATATGTACATAAAGAATGTTGATGTAATTTAACTTTACATGAAGTTTTTTATTTTTTTGTTTTTCATTACTAATTCTTAAATTAGAGAAATAGAAAAGAAAAGAAAAACAGAAAGAAAGAATACATAAAGAAGAGCAGACAAAAAGATAATTTAATGTAAACAGCTTCACATATTACCAGCAGCAGCCATACGCATTTGTTCTTGGAAAATGTATGATTTTAATTCATCATACAAGGCAGGAACCTTTCTAATCTTCATTTGAGCTTTAGCAGTTTCACACATAATAAGAACTTGTTCTCTTTCAGTACTAGTTCTAACTAATGAGCATGCATTTTCAAAATAGGATAATGCTTTTTCTGGTTCTTGGGCTTCTAAATAAATCATACCTAATTGAACTGGGACATTTTCTAATTTTGGATCTAATTTATGAGCTTCTTCGAGTAAGGAAAGACAGTTTTGAATGTCCTTTTTGGCAAAGTATACTTGAGCCTTGTTAAGTAAAGGTAAAGCACCAATACCGAATTTAGAACTAACAGCTTGTAATTTAATAGCAATATCAAATTGTTTTAAAGCACCGTCAAGATCTTGTAAATCAACTAAGATTTCACCATAGTAGTTTGGAATTTCAGCAGAAAGTGGGAAATGTTTTTTAGCGTCCGCAATTAATTCATCACATTCCTTTTTGTTATTTTTCTTGTGAGCAATACAAGCTAATTGAATATAAGAATGGGTGTTATCTGGGTTTAATTGTTTAGCTTTTTCAAAGTTAAGCTTAGCTTCGTCGTAATCTTCTAATAAGTAAAAGATTTGACCAAATTGATTATAAGCATCTTTGTTTTCTGGATCATCTATGATAGCTTGCTTGTATCTAACCATACCAGAATCAGTTTGGCCATTATCAATATCAAGACGAGCTAATAAAAGTTGAGTACGAGTACGAGGATGTAAATCTAAAGCCTTTAAGAGGAGTTCGTAAGCACCCTTGTTATCGGCCTTTAAAAAGAGAAAAGTACCAGCATATTCGAAAGCAAGAGCGGCGAATTTTTTATCTTCAACAGACAAGCCTTCAACTGAAGCAAATCTATCAAGAGATTGATTGAATAAAACATCAGCTTCAGCATAACCTTCGGTAGTATCTAAGTTAACTTTCTTTAAACCTTCAACAAAAAATTTAGCACCTGAACCTTCTTCATATTCAGCATCTAAATCAATTTCTTCAGCGGAGAACCCACCAAAGAAAGAAGATAAAGAAGAAGTAGATGGGAGTTCGGCTGGTAAATTTAAATATTTTTCTTCATTAATCTTTGCAGCTTGTTTAGAAACTAATCTTTCTAAAGTAGCTCTCTTTGAAGAATCTTCAAATTTAGTATAAATGTTTAAGGCATATAAATCAAAAATTGCATTTTCATAATTTTCTAAGTTTTCATAAGCAGATGCACGTCTTAATAAACATTTGACATAAGAAGGATTGATTTTTAAAGCTTCAGTAGTATCTTCAACAGTTTTTTCAAAATCGCCTAAGGAGAAATAACAAGCTGATCTGTTAGCGTAATATACAGGGTCTAACTTACAGATCAAAGCTTTTGTATAATAGTCAATAGCTGTCTTCATTTCTTGTTTCTTGAAATATTCGTTACCATCTTCTTTTAAAGCAATGGCCCATTTAGCTCTAACATCTTCAGATAATTCAGCAACAGTGGATTCGTCAATTTCAGGTAAACCAGCCTCATTAGTTGGATAATCGGCAGAAGGAACAACAGGCTTTGACTTCTTCTTCTTCTTCTTTTTATTCTTTTTTGAAGAATCGGAAGTGCTATCATTAGCAGCAGCAGAAGTAGACCAAATATAGTATAATGTTGACGCAGAAGCCAAACCAACAACAACACTTATAGCCACTTTGTGTGAGGTAAAAAACCTAGATACTGATGACTCTGACATAATTGGGGATAAGCAACAGTTGCCTGTAGGTGATATTATCTAGAACAGTGAATGACTTACGAGGTATTATCAGTAAACAAGAACTATAAACAAAAGTCTACATTACCTCTGTTATTGCCTAAATCTATGATTTTCAGTTACTAAAATCATCGAATTTTGAACTTTTTTTTTGCGGGTTTGAAATCTGCCAATTTTAATTGTGTGACAATAGTGACCCCCTCAAGAGGTGGCTGATGACCTATGGCTGGTGCAGTAATATTATGGTGGCTAATGCACTTTATTATAGATAAACAATTTGGATTAAAGATAGTGTAATCAATGGTTAAACAGCTCATTGATTTGATTAGATGATATCTTCATTTACAGGTTAGATAACTTGTGTATTCTACCTAGTATCTACATTATTATTAGATATCTGTTTGAAATCAAATTTATACTGATTTGCATTCTTTATTTGTGCAATACTTGTTGCGGAGAATACAAAGATACATCATTCTTATAGATAAATAGATAGATAGATCGATCATTAGACTGATAATAATATCACATATACTATCCGTGAAAACACAGCTCAGATATTTTAATCGCATATTTATATCCGAATATGCCCGTTGACAGGGGTCAATTTCTTATCAGGCCTACTGATTCGCCTTCAAGAGCAGTTAATAATGATAGAAATGCTGATAATATTATATCCGTTAGAACCATTAGTGACGGAATAGAGCATTCATCTTTAAACCAACAAGATACTCCTGGTACATCTTCAAACTCTAGAGATTCAAGTTCACTTTCTAGAAGACGCTTTTTACATTTATCAGAATTAAATTCACGTTTACTATTCTCAAATGCTAGGGGAAACAGACAAAGAATATTTGGCAATTTAGGGAGTATTCCACCAATAGTTAATGTGGATGGAACTATTTCAGAAACAGATTCTTACAGAATAGGTTTGCCTATAAGATTTGCTCCTCATCCAAGATATAGAAATCTAAGAATACCTACTCGAACAAATATTTCTTCATATACTAATGATCCAGAAAGATCATATATTGATACAGGTATTAACATTAGTGATAATGAGGCTAACTCGAACATTGTTCTCTCTCCACCGGTTCAGCATTCGTCGGGAATAAGGTTTGCTTCGCAGGATCAGAACAGTGTAATAGAAACATCTATGAACACTCCTAATGAATCAAGACTATCACCTTTGCACAGCTTGGATAATAATTACTTTACTCATTTTGATACTGATTATGATGATGATAGTTACGGTAACTACTATTACAATAGGAGCCTTGCTTCGAATGTTGAAGATTCCTCATTTTTAGATTTACAACCAATATCTGGTTCTCCAAATATATTCAAAGTTCATATGAGTCATTCAGACAGTCATTTGAATGGTTTAATAAAAGAATTTGGTTTGATGAATTTTATGAATGAGAACATTGTCAACAGGAGATTTTCAAATGTTATCAGTGATACTAGTGTGAAGATTCAAACTAGTGTATCAACAAAAAGAATACATTCAGGAATTAAACGAAAATTAAAAGATAATGATGTTGATAATATATTAGCAAATCAAATCAAATTCTCCTCCTTGGATTCCAGTTTCCTTCTCCCAGGTTCATCATTTGAATTTTATAGAGAAGGAATTAAAACTGAAATGAAGATAATGACCAAAAATAATGGAACGATCAAAGGAATTTTTGAGTCTGGTAAAGCAAGCTTGCAATTCAAAGGTGAAATAGTTGATTTTGAGAATTTGGATCTTAGGCCAAGTATTAAATATGGAATTGAAGCATCCATATTCCAAAACCTATCGAGGAATATTCTTTGTTATGATAAAGATTTAAGCAAGGTAGTTGGTAGACATGTTAGACCAGATAAGTCAAATGTTAAATGGAAACCATTTTATCTTACAGATTATGGATATTTAGAAACTAATATTATCCAGAATAAAAATCTAATAGAAACTTCAATAAATGCTACTAGATTTCCACTTAGTTCAGTATTTCATAAAATTGAAAATTCCTGTGGAAATAAAGGTTTTTCTTACAAATCTTTAGCTAAATGGTTTGATTTACCTCCTTTTAATGACTTTAATAAATTTCCGGCTCCCCCTACACCACCTGGTAAAAGACGAAGCACAAACATGAATCCAGAGAATATATTAATTTGTTCCAGTTGTCAGAATACCATATTAAACAGATTTGTTCTTTTAAAACTAGAAGTTGATATTGAAGATTTTTTAAGAGATCCAGCAGACCTTGCTAAAGTTTTAAAAATCAAAAATGATATGAAATTTAAGAACAGAAGAAAGGTAATTGTTAGTTTAACAAAACGAAATGAATCTAATAGCAATAATATTTCTTTAGTAAATCAGAATACAAATAATGTCAGTATCAGTAGTAGCACAGCTGTTGGCCAATTAAATTCTGATAGAACTAGAGGGTTCACATACAATAGCTTACGTCCAAGGGTCAATGACAGAGAAACATTTCAGGATTCGAATATCAGAAGTCCTGTATATAATAGAAACAATGTTTACATTCATTCAATTCAAACTCCAGAAAATGGTATTGGTAACAATAATGGTTCATCAGGTTCGGAATTGATATCTGAAGGTGAGTATGAAGAAATTGGAACTCATGCTTTTGTTTATAACCCATCATCTAGTGAAAGTGAATACGAAAATCAATTTCAAAGTGATACTGATGGGCATAACAATGAAGATGATCAAGGTATTCGTTATGAAGATGAGGATAATGATGATAATGATTACGATGACGATGACGATGACGATGACGGTGATGATGACTACGATCTATATGACAACAGAAGGAGGATTAGACGTAGAACAAATTTAAATGATAGGATTTCAAATACTTTTTTTGATGAAGACAATGATGACGATGATGAAGAAGAAGATGAACTAGTGAATATTGAATTTTTATCAGGAAGATCGGGGAGGTCTAGAAGATTGCAAAGTTTATTGTTTGAAACAAATCTACATTTGGAGCAACAGCACCTTCGTAGAAGAGCCGTTCCTGCCACTAAATTGTACAAGAATGGTAAGAAATTGAGTAGATTAAAGCTTCAATTATTTTGTTGTCTCAACAGATTAACTGGTGAGATGTTTTTAGTGCCTGGCAATCTAGATAAAAATAATTGGAGTTCAGAGGCAAATGATGGTGCTCTATTTGCTGATTCGCATTCATTTCTTAAATTATACAATATCTTTAATGATATAGATGCTGATGAACTTGGTGATAATGGAGATTATATCAAGTTGTTGAACCCTGATGATAAGAGATTAAATGAAAAGAAGAAAAGAATACAACAATTACTGTTGCTGAATTTATTAACTAACCCAAAATTGTATAATAATATTTCTATTGGAACCAATGCCGATTCCTCTGTGAATAAACAATCCAATTCATCTTCAGAAGTTAATGTGTCAAAGTTTTCCGATCATTCAAGTAATTCCCAAGGAGGGGGAAATAGCATCAAGAGAATCAAAAAGGAAGATGGTTCATTTGTGAATATAATACCTAATGAAGATGATGAAGAGGATAATGATGAAAAGGCTCAAGTAAAGTACCTATTATCTAGATACTTTTCTGAGACAAGGTCTTCAATTGATACCAATAAGGTGTTGGTATTCAAACCAAAATCACCAGACAACAAAGCTCCATTAGATTGCATGGGTTCATTTTATTCTTTTGATTACGAATAAAAAGGTTTATTTTATGTTATGGGTTTTATGATGGGTTTTTTATTTTTTTATTTTTATTTTATAATTTATATTTTATTTTGCCTTCACCTTAATTAATGTAGGATGAAGACGGTGTGCATTTATTTTCAATTTTTTTATATCGGATTTATAGGTTATTTTAATTTTATTTTATTGGTATATTGTTTATGATTAGTATTTACACGATGCGTTATAATATGTACATAAATCTTTAGAAAGATAATTATTAAAAGGAATCACCAAACATTACCATCCTTTTTACGTTGTTCCATCCATTCTTTCTTACATTCTCTGTAGGCCCTGAAATATTCAGCACAAATATCCTTGTAATCTTCGTCATGGTTTTCCATGCATCTAACAGCCATTTTAGAACTTTCTGCACATGGATCATAAAATCTTGAAGGCTCTTTGATTATAAATCTGTCCTTGTGTACTCTTTGAGTTGGCTTATCTGGGTAAAATCTAATATCTGCGGTTTCCCCTTCTTTCTTCTTCACAAAAACAACCTTTTCAGAAGCTTCAATCTCACGAGTTTTCTTGTTATCTACTAAGGCATTTGTCTGTTTGAGATCTGTGTTCGTATTGTTTGAACTCATCTTGCTGATTAATTAGGTATTGGATGTATAGAAACAGTTTTCTGTTAGACATGTATAAGAGATGGGTAATCAAATCAAAAAAAAATATTATAGGCTTAAATGAATTTGCTTCAAATTGCACGGATGTGAAATTTTTCAAATTATTAAAAAAAAATATTTTTTTCTTATTAATCAATTTCCTATTCCTATTCATTTGTATTAAATATACATTATCTGTTCTGGTTACATAGTGTACAACGAGGTGAACTTACGATATGACAACAGAAGTGGTATCAGATCTTATAGGAGCACCTTGTAAGAGGTGTAAAGAGGAGCCTACAGTGATAGTATCCAGAAAAGATAATTTTTGCAAGAAATGTTTTATCAAGTTTATTAGAGGTAAGCAAAGAAAGCAAATGTCTGCCGAAAAGTATAAGATTAAGTACGGAAATGATTTGGCTGAAATTGAATCTAAGACACCTAGATTATTATTACCTTTATCTTTAGGAAAGTCATCTCTTTCATTATTAGATATAGTTGTTTCTCTTCTTGAAGAGCATGCTTCTACTCCGAGAGGTCACTTAGGTTTTAAAGTTCTTGTTGTAGTTATTGATGAAAGTAACATTACTGAAAACTACAAAAATCCTTCAGAACTAGTTGACTCTATAAAAATATTCTTTGGTTCTGAAAAGTTAGAAAATTTAAATATTCAGTTCAAAATAATCGATCCTAATTCATTTATTTACTCAGTTGATGCATTACAGAGGTTACATTTAACAGATGATTATCGCTCATTTACAGGAGATTCACAAACATCATCTGATTTCAATTTTTCTTCTCTTCTTGCACAATGTCCCAACAAATCTACAAAAGAAGATTTCCTGAACATTATAATGCAAGATTTATTTTTTAAAATTGCTCTTTCAAATTCATGTTCAGGAATCATTTATGGGCATTGTATGACTAGATTAGCTGATGATGTTATTGCTTTGACTGTTCGTGGTAGAGGTGCAGAGATATCAAAGAAATTAACAGATGGTGAAATAGATTATATGGATTCTAAAATTGATATATGTCATCCTTTAAGAGATATTTTACAGACAGAAATAGATGCATATAGTAGTCTTAATAACTTAGATCAATTCCGTTCCACCATCGAATTTAATGATGGTGTAAAGAAAACAGCAAAGAGTAAAACTATTAATGAACTGACAAGAGATTATTTTGATGTTATTGAAAAAGAGTATCCAGAAACAGTATCCACAGTAGTGAAAATTGGAAGTAAATTAGCTTCACCAGATGCATTAAAAACCACTGATAATGTTTGTATTCTTTGTCAAAATCCATTATACCATGAACCAAAAGAATGGCTTGAACAAATTATTGTTAATAATAGTGCTCCTATAGAATCTGAAGAAGACAAAGAACAACTTAGTATTTACTTAGACTCTATTAAAGATCAACATTCATATTCATATTCCACTGAAAATCCAGTCTCTCTTTGTTATGGTTGTATTGTCAGTCTTGGAGGATCATCCAAAGATGGCTTTGTATGGCCCCTTAGAAGACAAACTAAGCAAGAGATTTTTGATGAATATATTTTGACGGATGATGAAGACGAAGAATAGTAATTTTGTATATGTCAAATAAACTAAATACTACCACTGTAATAGAAATATTTTTTTTTATAAACACTCTCGCTTGAAAGTCTTAGATTTCAAGCTTTTTTTTGTAACATACATTTCATCTTCTAGACCCTGTTAGACAATATATAAAGACCAATTAGCTCTATAGTTTACATCATGGACCGCCTTCCTAAAGAATTGACAACACTGTTGTCTCCATTGGTGGTTATTCAAGGTCTGGGTACTGATGGACAACTTAAAAGTCTCTCACATCATCAAAAAGGTCTGAACGAACTTTTAAGCAGCGATTCAGGAATCAAGCTATTGCCTTTATCAAATGAAGAAAACCCCTTCAATAAACATGTTTATAATGATACAGAGACTATCAATAGAAAATTTCCGATTGTACAAGCTGCTAATGGGCTAGAACTTGTTTCTGCTCTCTCTCAATTTAATACATCCCATGATTACTGGTATTCAAACCTTACAGCTCCATTGGGACATAAAGGTTCTACAAGCTTTAAGTATAATATCAAATTTGTTGGATCATCATTTAAATTACCTAAGAAGTTAGTTAAACAGCCTCAAACACCAGCAATGGTTTTGGACTCACCTACATTTGAATCAGAATCAGAACCTCATTCACAACAAGAAATATCAACTAAAGTATCACCTAACCCATTATCTCCTTTTAATCAAGATTCAAAGTTTAAAGATGATGTGTGTTCATTCTATTGGGTTCAAAAATATACTGAAATGTACCCCTGTGTTTTTATATCTGTTCATGAGCTTGATATTGATGCAAGAACTCCTCAAGAGATACAAGAAGCAGATGTTGAATTAGCAAAAGATATCATTGATATAAAGGAAAAGGTAACTTCTAAAGGTGTTCAATTTTTATCAATTATCTTATGCTCCAAATCATCAGAAGCAGATGAACATCTTGATGAGAGAATAGATTCCTTAAGGAAACAAACTGGCCTTCCTTCTCGTACTGGGCTTTTGTTTTTACCAGCAGGGTCTCAACGTGTATTGGATGCGTTCGTATTATCAGTAATGAATTTAATAAAACCATGGACTGTAGACTTTTATAGTTCAATTCAAAAATCAATAACGAAAAGAGTGGCTAAAAATATTGCCCTTGAGGATTATCCACCTTTATTTTGGACAGCAAGACAAGCATTTAAACAAGCAGTTTTGGAGGAGATCAAAGGTATTTCTGATTTATCTATAAAAGCATTGGAATTTACATACGAATCTCTTGTAGAGACTGCAAGATCATCAACAGAATTAAGTGAATCATCATGGATTAACATTCGTCTACTATTGGATTTTGCAGGATTCCATATAACAAGAAGTTACCTATCATTGGGTGATGCAAATATGGCTTATAAAAAGTTTGATATTCATATTCAAAATGTAGTTTCTATTTTACAAATGAAAAAAATTTCTACAAAGTCGTATCCTGTATTATCATGGTTATCCTTACAGATAATGTGGTTAGCTCAGTTGTGTGAGGCAGCACCTGAATCAATGGTTCCAATAGAGAGAGCGTGGTTACCTTATACATTACAAAATTCAAGATGGCATCAAGCATCTGAAATTCCTTCCAATAATATATTTTCAATGCCCCAAGCTGGTTATTTATTTTTACAATCTATATCATTATTGAGAAAACGAAAGCTAGCTGCAGACAGTGCTTCCAAAACCGATGTTATTGATAAATATTTATCTTTACCTTTAGATGATGAAAGGAAGTTTGAATATGGGTCTTTATGTATTAAATTATTAACAAGGGCATTGGAGTCCTTTGGAAGAGCTAAATCTTCCAAATTTAATAGATCTGAATCTTTCATTTATTTTCAAATTGCAGAAGAATATTTTAAAAAGGAAAACTATGCAATGGCAGTTAACAACTACATTATATCATTATCGATCCTTAAAAATGAGCATTGGACTGTTCTTGTATCTATGGTAATTTTCAGGTTATATGTTTCATCATTGAAATTAAAAAACTTTGAATATGCATTACAATATTATCTTCAATTCTGTGCTTTAGATACTTCGAAACTAAATTTAAGTTCAATTACTCCATTAGATCCAGAGATTGAACTTCCAAGTGATAAAGAAATAAATTTCAAACCTGATAGTGCACTTAGTTTATTTGACAGCTCAATAATATTTAAGAAATCAGATATATCTATCTCAGAATCCATTTCTTTACAATTGATGTTTCAATCCAAAGCCAATAAATACTTAGAGAATATGGAAATCAAAAGTATAAACATCCAAATAGAAGCTTTAGAAGCTCCAATAGTAATTAAAAATGATTTGTCTTTAACCAATGATGCATTCTGTGATTTAGGAACTCTTGAAAAAACAGATGAGGTTAATCAACTTGATTTCAAAGCAAATTTAGATATTTCATCAAAATCAGAAAAAGTATTAGAAATAGAATTTCATGCTTCAAAAGTAGGCAAGTTAAGTATTGAATCTGTTAGTTTCCAATGTTCACTTAATAAATTGGTCTTTAACTATGGTATACCATTAACTAGATCAAAATGGACACAAAATTTCAAATGGCATAAACCTTCACCAGTTGGAAAATTTGGAATGTTCTATGACATTATTTCTTCCAGAGATCCATTTGTTACCGATGTTTCACCAGATGACCCAAAGACGATTGTTGATTTGAAATATGCAAATGCTGCTTATGCCAGTGAAGTTTATGATTTGCAAGTATCAATCAAGAATGAGGATACTGTTGATTATGGTTTACATTTAGAAGCTTTGACTACCATTGATTCCGAAATATCTATGTCTTATTGGGATCATGATGAAGAGTCAAGAATAAAGCCAAATTCTGTGTTAGATTCACCATTACTCACTTCTGGTAGTAATCAAGTTCATGATTTAAAGGTTCAAATTCCAAATAAATTGCAAAAAGATGGCAGATTGAAAATATCATTAAACATAACATATCTTGTAGATAATAACCCGGACGTTAAAGTTACTAAAGTGGAGAATTTGACTATTCCAACAAAGCGTGCTTTCTCTACGATGACAATTATTTCTCCTATTAGAAAAGAAGAGGAAGATACAGACATTGAATCTCGTGATTTTAAAATTGAAGAAAGTCCAAAGGAATTTTCAACTGTGAAAAGATCATGGTGTGCTGATTGTAAGTTGACATATTTAGATGACGAACAAGTTGATGATGAACCTATTGAAGTTATTTCTTATAAATTTGATTTCAAATCTGGTAGTGAAATTGTTGAGCTAATTGCTGATAGTGATGATGATAAGCCATCATCTTTCCAATTGAAAAAAGGTAAATTTCAAGATCTTAAGTGTAACTTTGTGACACCAAATACAGATGCCAGCAGAGTTATATCACTTGAAATTATGGTTACTATAGAATGGAAGAGACCAGGAAGTGTTACTAACAAGTATTCAAAGGCAATCTGGAAGGGTAATTTGTCACTGATGGACCCAAGAGCTTTGGTGGATGTTATAAAATCACCAACTGATCCAAAGATTTTTACACTTGAATTTTTGGTTGAAAATCCAACTTTTAATATCTTCCAATTCTCAACATCTTTATTTGAAAGTGATAATTTTAAAATATTAGGAACTAGAAACCATAATTTTTCTGTACAAGCTTTAAAGACACAAGTATTCCGTTATCAAGTAGTTATTCTTAATGATTTTGATAAGACTCTTAAATTACCAGAATGTAAGATTTATGATTTGAACTACAAGGTTTATCTGACACCATTATCTATATCTGAAGCTATAACACTTACCAAAGACGGTTTGTATATAGATAATCCTCGTTTCAATGAGCAATAAATAAATATTATATAAAAAAAATTGTTATAGATAAATGAATGAAAAAAATAATAATATCAAATCCCGAATATGCACAGCATTACTATGTAATTATCGACGCGTCGAAAATTTTAAATTTGATTTCGTCGATCCGATCTCAGAAGTGTGTAGGCAAAGTTAATTGAGTTTTAATATAGCTTGATTACGTACAGGGTTCACTATTATTGCTTTTAATTATTCAATTTAAATAACATTAATTGTATTTATATAACACAATGTCTGAATTAAAAGTTGAAACTCTTATTCCAGGTATGTATTGATGATTCATTGATATGTTTGTTGAATTAAAATTAAGGTTTATTAACATGCATACTAACTCATACTTAATTTTAAATAGGTGATGGTAAAACCTTCCCAAAACCAGGTGATAATGTCACCGTTCATTACGTCGGTAACTTAGAAAACGGTAAGAAATTCGATTCTTCTAGAGATAGAAATAAGGAATTCAAATTCAAGTTAGCTTCAGGTACCGTTATTGAAGGTTGGGTTCAAGGTGTTCAAAAGATGTCCTTAGGTGAAACCGCTAGATTAACTATCCCAGGTCCATTAGCTTACGGTCCTCGTGGTTTCCCAGGTTTAATCCCACCTAATGCTACTTTAATCTTTGATGTTGAATTATTAGGTATTAACTAATTTTGTTTTTTGACAGCAATAAGTTTAGATGATGTAGTTATTGTAATTTCTCTTTTTTTTAATATATAATTAATTTTATTACTACAAAAATAATATACAATGACTAATAATTTACTTATACAATTAATTATTTCTTTCTAGTACTACGTCTAGTACTTGGTGTAGCAGGTTCTGGTTGAGAACGTCTAGTAGCTCTAACACTTTTTGGTGTAGCAATTTCATCTTTAGCTTTAACAGTTCTCTTGCCAATTGGAGGCATGGTAGCTGGTGTACGTAATCTTCTAGAAGCTGGAGTAGTTGCCTTGGTTTTAGGAGTCTTGGGAGGAGGGGCGTTACTGGTACTTGATTTTCTGCCTCTTCTTGGGGTTTCAAGGATATCAGTTTTATCTTCATTATTTTCTTCTTCTTCTTCGTCATTTTCATTTTCGTCCTCTTCTTCGCCTTCATCATCTTCTTCTTCCTCCTCGTCTTCCTCTTCCCCTTCTTCGCCTTCTTCGTCATCTTCTTCTGCTTCAGCTGCTTTGGTTTCTTCTTCGTCATTTACTTCACTCTCTTCGCTATTGCTATCATTTACTTCACTCTCTTCGCTATTGCTATCATCTTCTGCTTCAGCATTATGACCATCTTCTTCTGATTCAGCAGCTGATCTACCTCTTCTTAGCACCTTTCTCCTTAGTTCTTTGACATTTTCGTCATCATCATCACTGTTATCGTCAACACTTTGTTCTGCATCTGCTTCACTTTCTTTTCCTGTTCTTTGTCTTGAAATTCTAGTAGATACTGGTGTATGTCTATCAGTTCTTTTTCTAGTTCTTGAACTTTCTTTATCTGTATCATTTTCGCTTTCAGTTTTATTTTTAAGTTCATCTGCCTTGCTACTTCTACCTCTTCTTGGGGTTTTAGAATCATGTTCTCCTCCTCCTTCTTCTTCCTCTTCTTCACTGGTATTTTCAACTCCGCTTGTTTTGCTTCTTGTCCTTTTTCTAGTTGCAGGCTCAGATGTAGTTTCCTTTTCATCCTCAGAACTTCTATATGATCTTGATCTTCTTCTTTTAACAGAAGGTGTCTCTAGTTTAGATTCTTCTTCCACCTCCTCCTCTGTTTCCTTTCTCTTTTTTCCTCTTGATCTAAGAGATGGTGTTTCAGGAACTGTAGCTTCCTCTTGTTCAACTTCTTCTTTTTCTGGTTCACTATCTTTAACTTCTTCAACTTCTGTAGTTGTAGCTGTAGGTTTTGTATCGTTATCGATTGATGTCACCTTGCTATCTTCAACTACAGGTTCTTTCTTGCGATCATCATCCTTCTTTATTCTCCTCAATTTGAATCCAACCTTTCTACCTCTTCTCTTTGGAGTTTCTTCAGATTTGGTATTCTTTGAAGAGTCATCTTCGGATTTCTTTTCGGAGACTTCATTATCAGATTCATGAGTTTCTTCTTCACTCTTAATACTTGCGTTGCGTCCACTTCTAAACTTTGGACCTTCGGATTCTTCTATTGGTTCTTTCTCTGCTTCAGATTCTTCTTTTTCGGATCTTGTTTTTCTTACTCTTTTTTTAGAAGTTTGTGAATCATCTTTGTCTTCAGAATCAGAATTGACTTCTTTTTCTTCATCATCTTCTTCATTTGGTTGTTCTTCAGTTTCCTTTTCGGATTGTTTATTTTCATCACTTAATTCTTCAACTTCTATAACTTCTGGTTCTTTTGGTTCTTCTATATTATCAGTTGTACTGGTGACTTCTGGTACATTATGTATTTCAATAACTTCAGGTTCTTCTTCCTCTTTCCTACTGTGTCTTGTTCTACCTGCAATTGGTGCAACCTCTGTGACTTCTTCTTCTTCTTCCTTCTCCTCATCTTCTTTTTCTTCTTCTTTCTCTTCTTTCTCTTCTTCTTCTTTTTCTTCTTCTTTAACTGAATCTTCTTGTTCTTCTATTTTTGTTTGTGAATCATCTTGAGAATCGTCTTCTTCATCCAATTTTTTTAAACCAACAAGGTCATAGTGATCCTGTAATCGTAGCAGTATATCTTCTTGTGTTACTGTTGGAAGTTCTTTCTCCTTAAACAATTCATTAAGTTTCTCTAATAATACAGGAAGCCTCGTATCAGCACCTTTACCAACCGGTTTATGATAACATATGAGTTCCAAGAGAATTAACTCTTCTGGTCTAGTCCATTCTCTCATGTTTGTAATGTTAAGATATTTATTATATCTCTAAGTAATATATTCCCATTAGCATTATAGTAAATAATAACATTACACACTATCTCCATAATAACAAATCTCTCTCGAACCGGTCAGAGAGAGAGACCTTTAACTTAAAGGATTACCCGGTTTACTCTCTTCTAACAAAAAATTTGATTGTGATGAAAAATATCTCGAAGAGTGAAAAATTCACACGCTGAAAGAAGACAGAGTTTATCATATCTACTTTGTATTATTGAAGAAGAATATATATAGAAAGGATCCACACATATTATTTGTGACCATCATTTGAGACCACTTGATATTATCACATATATATATATAGATTTTTGCAATGCCCAGAAAACAGGCTAATATGTTCTCTCTCTTGAGAGGGAAGGTCCGTACTTCTTGGAACAAACATAATTTATTCAACCTCTACAAGAAAGCAGAACCAAGTTTTGATAGTTTAACTTTATACCAACAAAAATGGCTCTCAAAAGCTGACACCAGAGCTTATCATGGTGAACATATCACAGAACGTAGATGGAAAGCATTATTCAGTCCAAAATTACATGGTGTAGCTATTTTAGATCAATCTGCTAGAGCCAATGAACCAACTCCATACGCTTTACAAACATATGCTGTATTAGAAAAAAGATTAGATTTTGTTCTTTTCAGATCAATGTTTGCGTCTTCTATTAGACAAGCAAGAAAATTTATCATTCAAGGAGATGTTCAAGTTAATGGTGTTAAAATTAAATACCCAGGTTATCCATTAAAGTCTGGTGACCTTTATTCAGTAGAACCAACAAGAGTATTACAAGCTTTAGGTGAAGAAAAACCAAGTTTAAAGAAGAGTTATAAAATTGATAAACATCAAATTCATACATACAACAAATTTGTTACAGAAGCTTCAAAGGATAAATATGCATCTTATGACAATATGATTTCTAAAAGAAAATCTAGTGAAAAGAGTTTAAACAATAGAATTTATGATTCTGTTAAATCTAGTGATTTCTCCTCATTAAAGAGTAAACAAGATAAAGTTTCACCAAGCTCTATTTTACAAAATATCGTATTAGCTGTTCAAAAAAATAATTCTGACAAAGAAGTAACTCAAGAAACTTTCTCAGATTTATATGGTGCTGCATTATCTGAAAATTGTTTAAATGTCTATAATGAATTAAAACCAACAAATAAAATCTTCAAGCTTAAAGATTCAGACCTTTCATCAGAAATATTGAAATATTATGCATCTAAAGAAGAAATTGCGAAAGGTCTTGAACAATATCCAAGATCTGAAATAAAAACCATAAGAGATCAAATTGCATTTATAAGAGATTCTCATAAAGAAGCTCTTCGTAAAGATTTCTATGGTGATCATGGTCTTTCAAAGGATAAAGATCCATATGACGCTTTAGTTGACAAATGGGCTAAATCTTTAAGAACTCATCATCCATTAGCTGCTTTTGAAGAAATTCAAGAATCAGGTAGTTATCATCTTCGTTTACCACATCAAAAAGGTCCATATGGTAGAAAGGATAACACCAAACCATATTTCACTCCATGGAAGGTAAAACAATTCTTTGCTCCATTTGCCATTTTACCAAAGTATCTTGAACTTTCATTTGAAACATGTCATGGTGTTTACTTAAGAGATCCAGTAGCTAGACCTGGTGAATCTGAAGTTATTACTCCTTTCAGTGAAGAAACTTTGAAACGTGCTTATATGTACTATATCAGAAAGGGTATGTAATTGATTCTGTACTATATACATTTATACTATTTATCAACCTGTAAATATCAATATACAAAAAAAAAAACTTTGAAATTAAAATCAACAAAATCAAAAAAAAAAACGTACTCGAAACATTTCAATGTTTTAAAATATATATGTTTCATGTTAACTAAGACATCACCCAGTATATTCTTTTTTTTAATTCTATATTTGTTACATATATATCATGACTGTTGCACTGACCCGTAAGATGTTAAAACTTCTGGGATCTGTGTTAAGCCAGGAACAAGCCAAAAATGAAATGAGGTGGATTAAAGCAGGACTTCCTCAATCAGAATGGCTTGTAGCCTGTCAGGATAGAGCTAAACATTATCCATTACAATACATACTAGGAGCTCAACCTTTTGGAGATTTAGAAATCAAATGTAAACCAAATGTTTTAATTCCAAGAAATGATACTGAAGAATGGTGTCAAGAATTATTAGAGCATTTTAAAGATGTACCACAAAAATTAAAAGTTTTGGATATGTGTACTGGTACAGGTTGTATAGCACTTTCAATGGGTACACTCCCGAATGTTGAAAAAATGGATGGTATAGATATAAGTGATGATGCTGTAAAGCTTGCTCGTAGTAATTATGAATTGAATAGGAATTTTATCAATGAAGATTGTAAAATTCATTTTCAAAAAGCAGATATAATGGATACTCAAAGTCTTGAAGAAATATTATTACCTTCATATGATTTAATTTTATCTAATCCACCTTATATACCCGTTCAAGATTTTAATGAAAGAGGTGGAGTTGAAAAATCAGTAATGTTATATGAGCCAAAGATTGCACTTGTTGGAGATTTAGAATTTTATCAAGCACTTATAAATAATGTAGTGATACCATATAAAGCTAATGGATTTGTATTTGAATTGGGATATAAATTACAAGCTGAAGCTGTAAAGGAATCTTTACAGAATTCTCCATTATATTCACAAAATAGATCACCTTGGGAAGTTGGAATTAGGTATGATTCGGGTAATAGAATTAGAAACGTTATTGGTTGGAATAGAGATTCTGAGATAGATCTTATTGATCTTTGTGATTTAATCATGACTGTTGATTAAACACATACACATATGCATATACTATTTATTATTAGATTAATCATATATATTTATTTTATATAATGTACATTAAGGATTTCTTTAGAAATATATTGTAATATTTTATAAATCAGGATATTAATTCTTTACTTCTTCAGTTGCTTTTGTTTCTTCTTCTACTGTTTTTCCTTCTTCTTCTTCTTCTTCTTCAACTTTAGTTTCAACGGATTCAGCATTGTTGAGCTTCTTTCTCTTTAAACCTCTACCAACAGCTTTTATAGATTCCAAAGGAATTACTCTAGTTGCCCAAAGAATATAACCACCACCAGATCTACTTGTCATTAATGGATGAATCTTTCCTGGGATAGTTTGATAAAGTCTAACTTTTGATTGATAAATATTTGGTGCTAATACTCTTAAATCTTTATTTAAAGTATGATTACATTCAATTAAAACTTCTTTATATTGACTATAAACGACAATAGGTCTTGAACCTAATAATCTATCAATAACTTTTGGAACCATTGTAACTGGATTTAAAGTCCCTACTGAAACAAAAGCATCAAATTTATTTTGTTTTATAAATTCAACAGATTCATTAATTTGTAAAGCTCTTTTTATTCTACGTGTATTCAATTGCTTTTTAGATTTTGGTAATTCTGCAAGTTGTTCTTCTGAAAGATATGGGACTGTTACAGATTCATTTTCAGGTTCAGTAAATTGTAACCAGTTAATAGGTTTAATCATCTTTGAAATTTCATCATCTTTATAACCTGCTTGTTTTAACATAACTAAATTAGGTTGATCATTTTCATGAAGTAAATGAATAGTACCTTTACCTTTCATTCTTTCAAGCATAGTATAAGCAATTATACCACCAGTTTCATCTATAAGTAAATAATTTCCACCTGGAACAATATTTGCATAACTCATCATTAAACCTAAAGTTTCCTCACTAAGATCTAAAACTCTTGAACTATCTTTTTCTTGATAATAATAATTTAAAAGATTAGATGAACTCATATATAAAACAGTAAATCTACGAGTAAATTTCTTTTGTTTTCTAGTTAAATATTTTTCTTGTGAAAATATTGTTTTTTTATCAAATGCATCATGGCTTTGAATAATTTTTTCAATAATTGCTTTACCTACAGCATTACCACCACCTTCTCTTTTCATTTGTTCAATTTCAGCAGTTGATAAACCTTGAATTTTAGCTCCTAAATCATTTAAATCTTTATTAGAATCAGAACTTTTAGCAAGTAATGCAGCAACAGTTGAATCTTCAGGAACTGGTGTACTCTCTTCAGCATTAGTTTCATCTTTTTCAATTTCAAGACCAAATGATAAACTTTTAATTGGTGCAACTTTTTGATCTTCTAAAATTTCAAAAGATTGACCATAACGATAACCTATAATTCCTTCAACAGTAAATGAACCAAATTTACCTAAGTTAACTATACCATCTGATTTTAATTCTACACATCGAAGACCTCCTGATGGAGTCTTGATTACAGCATGTTCATTTAATCTAATAACTCTTTTTTGTTTAGAACAAGGAGCTACGGTTGTTTCTTCAGCCATTATGAATATCTTTTATCTTCCTTATACAATAAAGTACTATAATAAATTACTTCAAAGAAATAAAATTATTATTAAATAAAAAAATTATATGATTTGAAATTTTTTTTAGGTCGATTTTAAAATTTTGAAAGGTCGATTTCTTAAAAAAATTTCCTAAAAAAAAAAAAAATTTTTTTTAAAAAAAAAATTTTATTATTATGCATTTATCTTAAGTATAGCATAATAAATTTATTTTCAAGAACTATATTCTATAAAGTATTTTATATCTATAGTCAATAATGGGTAGAAGAGCTAAGAATAAGCAAGGGTTGCCACCAACCTTAGATGAGTTTCAAGCTTCAAAGGCTAAAAGAGATGCTAAAAAACAAAAAAGGACAAGATCTGAGCCATCCAATGGTAATCCATCAAAGAAATCTAAAACCGTTGAAGAACCATCAAAGAAAAAGAGTAAGAAATCATTTAAGACTCGTCCTGATGAAGAAGAAGTACCTGAAGATTTACCTGAAGTTGATTTAGATGAACTTTCAGCTGCTAAGAAATCATTATTTGAAGATTCAGACGATGAAGAAGAAGCCGCTGAAGGTGCTTTTGAAACTTTAGATGATTTAGAAGATGATGGTGAAGAAGATGATTTTGCCAATAATGACGAATTCAACCATGCAAATGATGATGAATTTTATGATTCAGAAGAAGAAGGAAGAGAAAAACCATTCTTTTCAGATGATGAAGATGATGAAGATGTTGAAAAATTAAATGCAGCAAATATGGAAGAATATTCTAAGATGTTAGATGAAGAAATGGCTCAAGAAGAATTAGATGCTGAACAAGAACTTTTAGAAGGTAACACTGTTCAACCAAGAGCTAAAGTTTTACCAACTGCTGAAGAAGAATTAGAAATGGCTCAAGGTCCTCAAGATTTAACTATGGTTCGTACTCGTATGTTAGAAGTTGTTAAAGTATTAGAAGATTTCAAAAACTTATCAGAAGAAGGTAAAAGTAGGAGTGAATATTCTGATAGATTAATTAAAGATATTTGTGAATATTTTGGTTATACGCCAATGTTAGCTGAAAAATTATTTAATTTATTTTCTCCATCTGAAGCTATGGAATTTTTTGAAGCAAATGAAATTCATAGACCAGTTACTATTAGAACAAATACATTAGTCACCCGTCGTAGAGAATTAGCTCAAACTTTAGTAAATAGAGGTGTTAATTTACAACCGATTGGTCCGTGGACTAAAGTTGGTTTACAGATTTTTGATTCTCAAGTTCCAGTTGGTGCTACTCCAGAATACTTAGCTGGTCATTATATTTTACAAGCAGCTTCTTCATTCTTACCAGTTATGGCTTTAAATCCACAAGAAAATGAACGTGTTTTAGATATGGCTGCTGCTCCAGGTGGTAAAACTACATATCTTTCTGCTTTAATGAAAAATACAGGTTGTGTCTTTGCTAATGATGCTAATAAAGCAAGAACTAAATCATTAATTGCTAATATTCATAGATTAGGATGTACAAATACTATTGTTTGTAATTATGATGCTAGAGAATTTCCAAAAGTTATTGGTGGTTTTGATAGAGTTTTATTAGATGCACCATGTTCTGGTACTGGTGTCATTGCTAAAGATCAAAGTGTTAAAGTTTCAAGAACTGAAAAGGATTTTATTCAAATTCCACATTTACAAAAACAACTTTTATTATCTGCTATTGATTCAGTTGATGCTAATTCCCCAACTGGTGGTTATATTGTTTATTCAACTTGTTCTATTGCCGTTGATGAAAATGAATCTGTTGTTGATTACGCTTTAAGAAAAAGACCAAATGTTAAATTAGTTGAAACTGGTTTAGCTATTGGTAAAGAAGGTTTTACATCATATAGAGGTAAACGTTTTACTTCTAAGTTAAGTTTAACTAGAAGATATTATCCACATACATATAACGTTGATGGTTTCTATGTTGCTAAATTTAAGAAAATCGCTTCATCACCACATGATGTATCTAAAGCAGGTGCTAAAGAAAAAGAAAACCTTGCTAGATCTGAAGCTGATGAGGAAGGTATTATCAATGATGACTTCGCTAGCTTCGAAGCTGATGAAGATAAGGAAATTATGAAGGAATCTATTAAACACAGTTTGAAGAGAAGAGGTATTAATCCTGCTACTGTTGATATCGAAAAGAAAATAGAACAAACAAAAGCTAAAAAATAATCAATTTAATAATTTTTACAATACTATAATTTAGTTTACATTCTTTTTTCTTTTTCCATCTGAACCTATACATATATATATATATATATAACAAAAAAAGGCATCTGTATATTACTTAAATATAAACAAACAAACAAAATACAAACAATTTTATAATTCGACAAAACCAAAATCATTTTCCTTGATATAATCAGCACCTTTTTCTTCGTAATCTTTCTTTGTAATAAAGTTATCCTTTGCAGAGGCACTAGTTGACCATTTTGACATACCTCTCCAAGCATCTAATAATGGATCTTTAGCACGACGACAAAGTACATTAGAACCAGTTGGTAAGAAAGCTGTAAATTCTCTAGTTAATCTTTCTTCAAAATTTTCAAAAAGTGCTTGACCTCCTGTTATAAAAATATCTTGTAATACTTTTTTAGAATCGTCTCCTGAAAATCCTTTTTCTTGTGGTAATCTTCTTAAAATTGTTTCTTCTGAAATTTCACAAATACCTGCTTGATCAATACCAGCAATTGAAGGTTGAAATAAAATTTCTGGAACTTTAATCCTTTCAATATTTAAATGAATTTGATGTTGTTGATGAGCATTTTCAGAATCAAAATCTCTTGGACCTCTTAAATATTTATGCAATATACTTCTTCTCCAATCAAATTGTTTACCTAAAGTATCTTCAATTGTAAAATTTGGATCAAATTCTAATAATTCTTCTTCTAATTTTAAAATTTCTTGTTCTTCTTCCTCTTCTTCTTCAGTATTTTCTGCGTTTGTTATATCTCTATAAATAGCCCAATCATCATCATTGGCACCAAATGTATCATTAGGATCATTATCAATTGTTGCATTACCACCTCTTTTCTTACGACCAGATGGTGCTTCATCATCAGCTAATGATGCAATATTTTTCATTCTAATTTGAGCAGCTCTAGATTTTCTATCAGTTAATTCTTCTCTTAACTTAATTCTATCTTTACGTTTTTTCATTAAAACTTCAAGTCTATCTCTTCTATCACTAATCCAAGTTTGTAAGTTAGTTTCTCTCCATTTAGCATCTTTAGCGGCTTCTTCTTCTGCTTCTATTTTAGCTTTTTCTTTTTCTATTTTAGCTCTTTGTCTTGCTTCATAGTTAGCTTTCATTAATCTTTGCTTTCTTTTTTCTTTAATTTGTTCTTCAGTTAAATCTGTATCTGGAATTTCTACAAGTGGGAAAGAAGGTGGACCATCTGCTGATTCTGTATCTTCACCAACATCTTGACTTCTTGCTTTTTTCAAAGATCTTTCTAAATTACCATAATGTTTATTTAATTCAGCTTCATCGTCAAATCCTTCTGTTCTTAAAGTATTAATAAATTCTTTTTTATTCATAGTTGATAAACGTTTTTTCAATGTAGTATAATATTCAAAATCTTGTTCTTTTTGAACAAGTTTTTCTAATCTTGTCTTTCTTGCAGTTTCTTGTAATTTCTTTATTGTTTCTTTTCTTCTTTCAGCTTCAATGGCTAATTCTTCTTCTGTCTTTTGTGGTTTAATAACTTCTGTAAATGGAGCTTCTATTACAATATCTGATTTTTCTAAATTTTCTAAATCAAAAAATGTTTCAGTTTCTTGTTGATAATCTTTTGAAATATAACAAAAATCATGAATCATTTCTTTAAATTGATAATTATTAATCTTTGATGGGAAATAAGGATATTTAAGACCAATTGAACTTGATAAATAATTAACAGATTGATTACCACCCCAATCTAATCTTTTAGCAATTCCTAAAACAGGTTTATTATCAACGACAGGTATTATATTTGTAGATTCATGACCTGTGCCAATAACTAAGCCACTTTTACCACCATTTTGATAATAACTAAATAATGCATCTGAACCAAATGAAGCTTTTGGAACGTTATATGCTTCAAATAATAATTGCATCATATTTGCTCTTTGAGTATATGGAGTTGATAATAATTCACTCATTACAATTGGATTATTTACACCATTTGATGAATTAACACCTAAATGAACAAAACTATAATCTAATAAAGATTCTATTGTTTCCCAATTAGATATAACTGGACCATCAAATGGTGTTCTTATACTTGATCTCATTGATGAATCAATGAATACATCATTACCTAATAAAGTTAATGTTTTATTTGCTTTTCTATCACGATATCTTGAAATTAAAGTTGGAAATACTGATGATGGATCAGGTTTATTGGCTAAACCAATTCTTGTTGAACTACGACCTAAATCTATAATAATTGGTATACCAGTTTGATAGTCAGTATGAATTGGTTCAGCCCTTTGTGGAATGATAGTATCTTTTAAAGGGTAAACTTTTTGAGGAGGAAGTTCTTCTTCATCTGGTCTTTTAAGTCTATCCTGACTTTGCTGGACAGTCATTTTGATCCAATTTATTTGATTAGCTATATATATAGTATGGATTGATATATATCTAAAATCTATTCATTTGATTTAAACTCTTTGAATAAAAATGCGATCAACAAAATATTAAAACGTGTAAAGCTCAATTTTTGGTGTGTCTTTTTTTCTTGTTTTGTTGTGAGAGGAATAAAGAGAGAGATCACCTTTATTTGTTGATTGATGATCATCTAATTTAATTTAACTTTTACTATAGTAGATATATCTTATTAGATTGTTATAATCAATTAATAATTTACTTTAACTATAATGACTGGTTCTTCTAACGAAACATTCTCAATTCACGGTTATAATTTAGTAACCTTACTTAAACGGTACGTGTTCAATTTTGGGATATTTTTCAATTTATTTTATATTGTCAATACTAACTCAATTGATGCTAATTAATTAATCAATCATATAGTCTTGAAGCTGCTACTTCTCGTTTAGAAGATGTTACTATCTTTCAAGAACAATCCACTGGTGTTGTAGCTCCAGCAGATGGTGAACAATCTACTAAGGCCATTCAAGCCGCTCCAACTGTTACTGATTCAACTACTGCTGTTGCACCATCAGCTACTCCAGTTGTTGCTGAAGTTGTTATTCCAAAATCAATTAAACAATTTGATAACTTTATTACCGATTCAATTGTACCATTTGTTGAACTTTCTAAAAAAATTGATTCTATTGTTGGTGAACAAGCTGATTTATTAAAAGATGCAATTACTAAAGAACGTGATTTCTTATTAGCTTGTTCAAAATCTAAAAAAGTTGAAGTTAGTGATCCAGAATTTTTTGAATCAATTACTCCAATTAATCAAGTTATGATGGAAATTAGTGAATTAAAAGAAAAAAATCGTACTTCAAAATTTTCAATGAATTTAAATGCAGTTGCTGAAGGTATTCCTGCATTAGGTTGGATTTGTGTTAATACACCAGTTTCATATATTCCAGATTTTAAAGATTCTGCTCAATTTTGGACTAATAGAATTTTAAAAGAATTTAAAGATTCTGATCCAACTCAAGTTGAATGGGTTAAATCTTATTTAAGTATTTTTGATTCATTAAAAACTTATGCTAAAGAATATCATACCACTGGTGTTACTTTTGATCCAAATGGTTCTTCATTAAAGGAAAACTTAGCTGCTGCTAGTGAACCAGCTCCTGTTGCTGCAGATGCTGACACACCAGCTGCTCCAGCTCCAGCGAGTGCTGGTGGCCCACCTCCACCTCCACCACCACCACCTGCTGCTGTTTTTGAAGTTGCAAAGACTACAACTCCACCAGCTGCTACAGGTATTAATGCTGTCTTTGGTGAATTAAATCAAGGTAGTAAAATTACTGCAGGTCTTAAAAAAGTTGATAAATCACAAATGACTCATAAAAATCCAGCATTACGTGCATCATCATCAGTTCCTGCAAAGAAAGAAGCACCAGTTCCACCAAAGAAACCAAATAGTTTATCAAAAGCATCATCATCAATTTCAACACCAGTTAAACCACCAAAGATGGAATTACAAGATAGTAAATGGATTATTGCTAATTATGAATCATCAAAGGATATTTTAAAAATTGAAGGTGAAATGCAACAAAGTGTATTTATTACAAACTGTAATAATATTGTTATTCAAATTACAGGTAAAGTTAATACAATTACATTAAATCAATGTAGTAAGATCGGTTTAGTTGTTGATTCAACAGTTTCAGGAATTGATTATATTAAATGTAAGAAATTTGAGTTACAAATAATTGATATTGTACCTACAATTTCAATTGATCAAAGTGATGATGGTACAATTTATTTAAGTAAAAGTTCATTATCAACAGAAGTTTATACATCATCAACAACAAGTCTTAATGTTAATGTTCCAAATCCAGATGATGAACAAGATATTAAAGAATTACCAATTCCAGAACAATTTAAGCATACATTTGATGCAAGTGGTAAAGTTATTAGTACTATTGTTGAACATTCTGGTTAATTAAATAAATATATGTAAGGTTTAAGTTTTCTTATTATATGAAAAAAACAATATAGAAACAATCAATTAAAAGAGAGAGTCACGTGTGAATCACGTGAACAATTACCCCACCCCAACCGGGTAATAGCGGGAGCGGGAAGCGCACCCTAATACTAATAAACTAATACATCCCTTAAAAAATTAAACTCACCCCCCACTTCTTCCTCCGCCAGCAAATAAAATTGAGAGACACCTTACACCACCCTGCCACCCAGAAAAACTTCGGAGCCAGACCCGGCCCCCTACCAATTAAATTACTGTAAAAACCAATTTCGGAGATTCTTTGGCGTCCTCTCTGTTACACTTGCCTCAACCCTATTAATTTACCTGTTAACAAATTTAACCATCTTCTTTAAAATTTTACTTATAAACGTTTTTTATATACATTTTTTTCCTTTTATTTAATCTTGTCTTTTGTTAATTTTTTTCAATAGAACTTAGTTTTCTTTTAAATAAAAAAAGATCTTAGTTGTATCAAATCAAAAAAACCTCAACCTTATATTATAATTATATACTGTATTTTTGCTCCACAATGTTGAGATCATCAATCAGATATTCTGCTAGAGCCGCTAGACAGCTCACTCCAATTACTAGAACTCAAGTATCTAGAATTGCAATTAGATCTATCCAAACTTCAAAGAGACCTATTGTTAATTTAAATATCAACTCTATTTCTCAAAATTCTTCTGTCACAAAATTTAATTTATTTGTACGTAGTAATGCTACAATTGTTAAAGTTCCAGAAATGGCTGAATCAATTACTGAAGGTACTTTATCATCTTTTTCAAAACAAGTTGGTGAATATGTTGAATTAGATGAAACCATTGCTACCATTGAAACTGATAAAATTGATGTTGAAGTTAATGCTCCAGTTGCTGGTATTATTTCTGAACTTTTAGTTGCTCCAGAAGATACCGTTGAAGTTGGTCAAGAAATTATTAAAATTACTCCTGGTGAAAAGCCGGAAGGCGCCGCTTCTCCTGCTCCAGCTGCTACTGAAGCTCCAAAGAAAGAAGAAGCTGCTCCTGCTTCAACTCCTGCCGCTGCCGCTCCAACTCCTGCTGCTGCTCCAAAAGCTGCTGCTCCAAAAGCTGCTGCTCCAAAGAAAGAAGCTGCTCCAGCTCCAAAGAAAGAATCTGCTCCATCAACTGGTGGTGCTTTCTCAAGACATGAAGAAAGAGTTAAGATGAACAGAATGAGAATGAGAATTGCTGAAAGACTTAAGGAAGCTCAAAATACTGCTGCTTCTTTAACTACTTTCAATGAAGTTGATATGTCTTCTCTTATGGAAATGAGAAAATTATATAAAGATGAAATCTTAAAGAAACAAGGTATTAAATTCGGTTTTATGGGTGCTTTCTCTAAAGCTTGTGCTTTAGCTATGAAGGATATTCCAGCCGTTAATGGTGCTATTGAAAACAATGATACTATGGTCTTTAGAGATTACGTTGATATTTCAATTGCCGTTGCTACTCCAAAGGGTTTAGTTACTCCAATTGTTAGAAATGTTGAATCATTATCTGTTTTAGATATTGAAAATGAAATTGCTTCATTAGGTTCAAGAGCTAGAGATAACAAATTAACTTTAGAAGATATGACTGGTGGTACTTTTACTATTTCAAATGGTGGTGTCTTTGGTTCATTGTATGGTACTCCAATTATTAACATGCCACAAACTGCCGTTTTAGGTTTACACGGTGTTAAGGAAAGACCAGTTACTGTTAACGGTAAAGTCGAAAGTAGACCAATGATGTACATTGCTTTAACTTATGATCATAGAATGTTAGATGGTAGAGAAGCCGTTACTTTCTTGAAGACCGTTAAAGAATTAATTGAAGATCCAAGAAAGATGCTTTTAATGTAAAGAGTAAAATAATTTAAAAAATAGAAAGATATAAAAAATCAAAAACCAAACAATTCATAAAAAAATAACATCATCCACTTATTCAAATTCATGAAACAATAATATTCATTCATATTTCTTATTTATTTTACATTTTTTATTATAGCATTTTATAACAATACTATTTTTTTTTTTTGTTTTACAAAAAAAAGAAAAACTTTTTTATAAATAAAAATTAACAAAAACAAAAAAAAAACATTCATTGTGCTGTTGTTCTATCCTATTACTATCATATTATTGACTGCATCTGACGTGTGTGATGATGCATCTATATTTTATATAAACACAAATTATATATTGCTAACTAAGTATTTACACAATTTATTTCGATAAAATTAATAAATCCGTAAAATAATAAAGGCAGTGAACCCCATAAATTCTGCACGCTAATTTTCTTTTTCTTTAAGTAGGGCAAAACTATTGAACGTATGACTTTGAAGTGGGGAGTAGTGTTTAATAATAACCAAAACCACACATCTTGTATATATATATATCAGAAATAAAAATGAGTTTTAGTCGATCAAGTTTAGATTTATACACAAAAGTACGATATGATAACTATGTTTCTGCTTTTATAGTATTATCACCAACAAATAACCAAAAATTGAAAATGATTAAAGATATTGAAACATTTAATTATAATGCTAAAATGAGATTTAAAGATTTTCGTGAAGGTTTGTTTAAAAATGTTGAAGTTGATTTAAGTCATGTACCAAAGCATTTATTCTTTAGATCACCAAGTAATATCAATTTGAAAAGTTACATTGATATTAGTGAACAAGATTCAAAATCTTATTTTTCAACATTAAATAAATTTCATGATCAAAGAAAAGTTACAGTTGATAAACCTATTTCACAAGAAAATTTAGGTAATGTTAATATACTTCCATTACAATATAAAATGAAAAAAAATTTGTTTGATCTTTATGGTGATCAACCATTACATATTACATCATTACCAGCAACTGGTTATGAAAATAAAGATTCAGTTGATTATTTTTATCAACTTTTAAATGATAGAATGTATGCAATTCATAATAAATTAGAAGATATTCCAAAGATTTGTAGATTTAAAAGACAATTTAAATTATTTACAAATAATGATTATTCAAAATTTTTTTTAGGTTATAATTTAGATAATGATATAAAAGAATTTCCATTGGCAAATATTATTTATAGAGAACTGGAGACATTAATTTATAAAAATATTTCACCACCAATAAATTCGATGAGATATGCAGAATATGCACGTAATGCAGTTCATGCAACTGTTGCTTCTGAACGTGCAACTTCATCAAATAAAGGAAGTTTTTTCATTGGTGAAATGGAATTTATGAACGAAATATTAACAACTCCAAAAAATGAAATGCTTGAAAAATACGGAGATAAAGCTCCTTTATTACATAAAATTTCAGACTTAAAAGAGTTTGATACAATTGATGATGACGAACCAAATGATTATTTTGATATACCTGCTTTATCTATTGCTTTATTTGCAAATGGTGAAAAATTAGTATTCCCATTAGATCCAAATAAAAAGTATCCATATAACTCGATTTCAGGCGGTGAAATTTAGGGTTTTAACTTTTTCATACTATGGTATTAGTCTATTAGTTGTGGGACTATCGACGCATTTGAGAGAGAAAAAAAATCTTTTTGATTACCTTTTTGGGAAAAAGGTAAATATGCAATTCATTTGGGTCCTTGGTGATAAAATCTTTTGTTTTGATATCATAATAATGCAATTCCTTCCATCTTATTGTTGTTTATTAGTGATTATTTTTTATGTCTCCTTACTTTTTTATATTCCACTATTTTGTTTTTAACGTTTCATTTCATATCTGAACGTATATAGTCTTTTATTTACATTTTTATTCATTCATTCATTCATTCATTCATTTATCTTAAAATTTCACCATTCTTTCAAGCTCATCAAAGCAAATAATTAAAAATTTCATCTCCTTTGCTAATTAGCTTTAATTTTATATATATATATACAAATTTCTTACGAAACTAGCCGGTGTTTACAAAAAAAAGACAAGTTTTCTTTTTTGTTTGTCTTTTTATATACATACCATACCAGTTAATAATAAGCTTTGCTATCCTTTACAACTTAGTGGAAACAGAAAAGAAATTTTATTATCAAAAAATGTCAACTTCAAATTGGTCAACTTCATCATTTTTGAAAAATGATCCTTTCTTTGATCCAAATTCAAATCCGGATACAACATTTAAAACAATCCCATTACCAGATGATAATCTTGGGTTTGATCCACAAATTGAATCTATACCAATGGATCCAAATGATATTTATACAGCTTTAGATCTTCAAGATTTAGGAATTTCATCTGGTTATGAAACACAACAACAACAACAATATAACAATAATAATAACACTAGTACTAGTACTTCAGGTGATTTTACTAAAAAACATGGAAGAAAAATCAGTGGTAGTGGAATCTTTGGTTATATTGGTAGAGGTTCTGAAACTCAGTTATCTATACCTGGTATACCAACTACAAATGTTAATGTTGTTGAGTTTTATAAAAAGAAACCTGTATATCAAGAAATTACAAAATTTGATAATATAGATTATTCAAATGCTCATAATCCAATTTATCCAAATGATATATATGATCATAATTTTATGCAACAACAACAAAAAAAAGTGCAGCAAAATGTTCAAATGAATATGAATATGAATCCAAATATTTATGGTAGTAATTTCCATCGAAATAATCATATGCAGCAACAAATTCAACTTATACAACAACAACAGGCGTCTATAATTGATATGCAAAATTCACAACAGCATATTCCAATGCAAATGAATTCATCGCAGCAGCATCAACAACAACAGCAACAATATCAATTAGAACAACATATACCTAATTATACTCAACCTCCACCACTTCAACAATCGCTCCCTACCGCTATAGATCCAAATATCCAATCGCAACAACTAACGCAAAATACGCATAACCATAAGAATAAAGAAACTCCTGAGTATATATTAAGTGCTGATATTGATGGTAAATATAGATTTCCACGTGCAAAGACTCCTCCTCTTCCTGTTATTAGCAATTATGATGTTGATTATCTTAAATTCCTTAAACAAAAGAATGACACCCAACAAGGTAATGAAGCTAAAGATGATAGTTTTCAATTTTTAGTTGATAACCTTGATGAACTTACAAATGAAAAACCTTTAGATAAATCTAAACCACTTCAAAATAATACACCTTTACCAGCATCAAATTCTGATCCAAATTTTACTACTCCAAAGAATAAAATGAGAGCAAGGGATATACCTGGTGTTTTAGCTGTAACACCTTTAAGAATAAGTAATCCAATCGTTGGTCTTGAAACTCCACCATTTGTTAAAGTTCCAGGTCATTTAAGTTGGACTCCAACTATTCTTTCTAGACGTTCAGCTAATACCGATAAATTCTTAAAAGCTCAAGTTGATCAACCAAAGACTCCAATTAGAAAAAATTCCACTATAACAACAAACTTACCAAGAGGTCAATTAGATTCATTTTTTAAAGGACCAAATGAAGAAGGTTTATTCACATGTACTTATGGTAATTGTCAAAGACAATTTACAAGAATTTCAAATATAAGAGCGCATATTCAAACACATTTATGTGATAGACCATTTGTTTGTGAAGAGTGTCATATGACATTTGTTAGAAATCATGATTTAAAA
Organism: Wenyingozyma suzukii; assembly: GCA_030568155.1. NCBI lineage: Eukaryota > Fungi > Ascomycota > Pichiomycetes > Pichiales > Pichiaceae > Wenyingozyma > Wenyingozyma suzukii. Next base: position 45,766 of record JAJLTK010000023.1, read on the forward strand.
AGGCATCAAAAAGCCCATCAAGAGTTCCAATTTATATGTCCTTGTGGTAAGAAATTCTCAAGAAAAGATGCTATGAAAAGACATCAAATTAGAATGATTTGTAAAGGTGGTATACCTGATGAACAAGCAGCTTATAGAAGGTCAAAGACTATAGCTGATGGAGGTATTAAAAAACGTGGTAGACCTAAGAAATCTGATGTTAATGAACAACAATTACTTGATGCTTTAAATTCTAATAAGAGTACTGGAAATACACCTGCTGATGGTGTTGGTTCTACTGGTGATAATTTAAAACTTAATGAACCTAATAATATCAATACAGTAGCAAGTAGTAGTAGTAGCAATGATGAGCCATTTGATGATGATGTAATTAATAATTTAGCAATTACAATGAATAAAGATTATGATTTATTCAATCAACAAAATGGTGTTGGTGTTAGTGATACTCCTACAAAAGTTGGTATTGATGGTAATTTAGAAGATTATTTAACATTACCATATTATGATTATTCTAAAACTAATGATTTTTCATATGATTGATTGAATTAAATAATTCTTTCATTCGTTCGCTCTTTCTTTATATATATAATTTACTATGTAATTATACTATAAATTAAACATAATTGGTATGTTTTCTATTTTTTTCTAAAATAAAATTAAACAAATTTATATAATTAAACTAATATGGAATACCATTAGTAATACGTTGAAATTCATCATAACCTTTAGTTGATAAACTTTCAAATGATTTACGAATTAATCCTCTAATGTAATTAGCAGCTTCTTTATCATTTTTATTTGGAACAAAACGAGCTTCAAGATTTTTAATTGTCTTTGGTTTAAAACAAGGTAATCCACTATCTAACATTGGAACAACACATTTAATAATAGTATCCATATATGGTCTTGCTGATAAGAAAGCTTTAACACATAATTCTTCAAACCATTTAAAAGCTTGAGCATTTGGTGAATGGCCCATAACTCTAACCATTTCATGAGTTAATTTAAATGGTGATTGTTCAAATTTAACACCACCTGGAACAATATCAAAACAAAAACCAAAATCAATATGTAAAATATGGCCTTGAGTATCATACATAATATTACCATTATGACGATCTTTAATTTGTAAAATATATGTAATAATTGAATAAGCAGCTAATGATTTAACAAAATTATTTCTTGCTTTTTGGAAATCTGGTGATGATTCAGGACCAAATTGATTAGTAAAATATTCATAAAGACCATTAACAGCTTCACGACCTAACATATCACGAGAAATAGAATTTGGTAAAACATCAATAATACCACAACCTGGTGCAGTTGCTGTAACACGATTAGGGAAAACAAAAACATCTAAACCTGCATCCATCCAAATAGTTCTAAATACTGAAATCAATTGTAATGCTAAAACATCTTGACGACAATCATCACCAACTTTAAAAATAGCACTTAAATTAGAAATTTGATATTCTTTAACTTTATTGCCATCATCATCATGTACAATAACTTCTTTT
>JAJLTK010000023.1:47382-148196 GCA_030568155.1 Wenyingozyma suzukii
TTTTAGCTTTCTTTTCAGCTTTAGACTTCTTGATATATGGTTTTAATATACCTGAAATACCAGTAACTTTTTGAAAGAATGAAAATTCTCTTTCATATTGAGCTCTATCTTCCGGTGTAAATTCAGCAATCATAGTTTCTAAGATATCATCTAATACAGGTTTAATTGGATCAGCAATTTTTGAATCTTCATCTTTATACATATTAGCAGCCATATTCCAAATAATTTGATGGGCAAATAATTGGGAGACATTTGCAGTTTCTAAAATATAACGTCTAACATATCCTAACTCACTATTATATCTTAACGCTTGAACAATTTGAGGAACATAAAAGAAAGTTAAATGAGAATCATAACTTTCTAAAGATCTCATTGTATATTGTAAAATATATGGATTGCTATTATATGGAGGTAAGAACAAATTAATTGCATCAATTGGTGATGCATGAGACCATAATACAATATTTGTAGTCTTAGAATGATTATCAAGAACATATTTGATAGCATTTGGAACATTTATTAGTGTAAATGGATGAGTTTCGATTAATATCTTTAAAGTCTTTTCATATTTAAATGCTTTGTATCTTTGGATTAAGAAAAATGGTAATCTTGGATCAATATAAAATGAATCAGTTATTAACTTATCATTAAATTTGATATCAGTAAATTGACCTTGAGTATCCTTAGGATCTAATGGATTCAACCATGATGTAATAATTGATACTTCATGATCTAAAAATAATAATAAAATAGATCTCTTTCTTTCAAGATTCTTATCAGGATAAGTTAAACCAGAAAAGTATTTAGCAGTAATAGATAATAGAGTAAGATCAGCTTTCATCTTTAATTTATTGTTACCATATGGAGTTCTTGGAGTTAAAGTAAACCATGATAAAGCACCATCAAGAATAGCATTAGTTAATCTTAAAATATCTGGGGATCTTAATGACCAATGAACTCTTAAAACTTCTAAAGCAAATCTAACCAATTCAAATCTAACTAATCTTGCAAATACATGGGTACTTGCAGTCTTTAATTTGTCCAAAGCTAATAATAACACAGAGGTAAACATCTTAAAAATATGAGTACTATAATGTCTAATAACTTCAAAATGAGATGAGAAAAAAGTGATTAATAAAGAATGTGATTTGACTGTATCAGTGGCAATATTTCCTAAACGATCAACAGTTTCTTTACTAGTTGGTAAATAAACCATCGCATTTAAATCTGAATCTTTAATATCAATTGAGTTATCATATAAACCTTTATTTTGTAAAACGCTCTTTTCAAAACAAGATAATGCTTCAGTAATAATTAATCCACCTAATGAAATTGATTCTCTAATGACTGAATACCAAATATCAATAGCTGCTTCAATATATTCTGCTCTAAAGTTAATAAATGGAATCTTGACTAATAATTCAATAAATTCAGCTTTATTTGCTTCGCCATTAATAATGTAACTACCACAGTCTAATAAACAATCAGATAACTCATCAACAGATACTCTTTCATTCTTAAGTAATCTTTCTTCAAGAATTGCTAATTTATTACGAATTGCTCTATGACCATTTCCATCATTTGATTTATCAAATTCAGTAAATCTACTGACATTAACTTGATTCAAAGAAGTTCTACTGGTAAATTGCGATAAGAATGTGCCGATTGTATTTGCCTTAGAAACAGAAGAACCTTGAAGGTGACATAATTCCTTATCAGCAGGTAAAATTTTACCTGCCATTTCTAAAGCAAATGAAACACCATAATGAATACCTTTTCCAACATCTGGATTACTTTCAAAACTTGAAACATAATTTTGTAAAACAGCTTTCATATCATAATTACATTTCATTAAAGATTGAGTAACCCATTTAGTAGCATTTTCTGAAAATCTATTCAAAGTCTTGTGGCGCCAGTCATAAGAATCAGATAATGATAATTCAATACCAGAAGTTTTAGCAGCGAAAACAGTACTTGGAGCATATTCATTTTTATCAGCATCAACAATGCTTTCAAATAAAATTGATAAAATATCTAATAATGTAAATCCACTACTTCTATGACAAAGAGAGGACGGAACACGGGAAATCAACAAGTTACAACATTGGAATGCAGTATCTTGTAAATAAAAGTCTCTGTGACAACAAAGTGTTAATAACTTTTTCAATTGACCTGACATGCTGTAAGATAAAGAAGATCCACCTGATTTAACACCATTAACATATTTTGTATTAATATAGAATACAATTGATGCCATATAACTTTCAATTCCGGATGTAGCAATTGAAGGGTCAGAGAAGTAAATTAAAGCAGTTGAACAATCACCGCAGGTTACTCTTAAACCTTCTAATAATAAAGCAGCACTTAAGAAAATAATATTTGGCTTAGAAATTTGAGAGTCAAAAACTTTAACATCTAATTTTGAACCACCAATAATGGATGATAATAAATCCTTATGAGCTTTTTCAATCTCTTTTGAAGTAGATCTACGTAAAATAGTATTCAATTCAATAGACTTTTCAGTTCTATTCCAAGTTTCTTCAGATGCTAATGATGGAGAACTGTGAGCAATTCTTTGTAAATATTCAAAATATTTTTCAGTTGATTTAGAAGTATGAGAATAACCATGAATACATAAATTGTACCATGCATCTTTAAATAATTGAATAGAAACTTTATCGGTAATCTTCAAAGGTTGTTGGTTGATATTTGGTAATAACATAGCAAGAGGTTTAAAAACATTTGAGATTTTAATAGCTGATGAAGAAACTTCAGAAGTTGATCTATGATGATCAATATCGTTATTACTATCACCTTTTGAAATAATAAAATTTAACAAGTTTTGTAAATAAAGATTAAAAATTTCAGAATCACTTCCAATACTACTGATCTTAACTGAGAATTGTGACCATACGTTTAATAACTTTTCAAAAAATACAGAATCTTCATGATATAATTCTGAAATTTCTAAATAGGTGTTAGCAACAATTAAAAATTCACGAACTTCTAAATAATCGATGATTTCATTCATTCCTTCTAATAATAATAAGTTTAATTCGTGATTCTTTAATCTAATCTTTTGATTCAATAATGTTACAATCAAAATAGTAACTGAATCATCATTGATACTTGTGGCAATTGCTAAGATTGAAGAAATGATATTTCTTAAGATAACAGGACGGAAATCGTGAATAACAGATTCTGAATCATTCATAACACTAGTAATGGTGGATTCAGATGTTGGAACTGGAGCAGAAGCAGCAGTATCAGCTAACAAGTTAGACAAGGAATAAATTGATGAAACAACTTCATCTTCGGATAAATTTTGTAAAGCTATTGATAATGATTTAGATAACTGGTTAATAGAACGGTTATCTAACAAAGGTAAAGATACAATTGATGGGAAAGATTTGTTCAATTGATATCCTATTGATTTATCCTTGAATGAAAGTAATGCGGATACACTAAAAACAGTTTCTAAAAGATCGGAGTTGATCATTTCCAAGATATCAATTGATTCAGACGAATTTTCAACTTCGTTCATTTGATATAAATAGTCTTTGATAAGATCATTCACATATCTAAATTGGTCACTTTCATTATGATCATAGGCCAAAAAGGTAATAATTTGTAATCCTAAAGATTTGATTGAATAACCAGTAATTCTACTACCTTTTGTTGAATTGACAATTTTAATCAAGTTATTATTTGTATATTCAACAAAACTTTGAACTTGTTCGATCAATAAACGTGAAATTTTAACATCAACTACCAAAACGCTAGAGCTAATAGATTCATCGGCACAGTTAATTTCTTTGGAGATTAATGATTCGATTAAAGTAGAATCTTCAATACTGTGTGATTCCTTTAAATATTGAATGATTAATGATTCATATAAAAACATGAAAAATAAAGCTGAAAAATCAATACCAAAGGATTCAAAATTTGCAATCATCTTAATAATAGCTGGATCATTAATAGAAGTAATTAAATCATCGATTCTATCAAATAAATCAATATTAAATGTTGAAATTAAATGTGAAATTAAATTTGAAGTTAAAATCGATGGAACTTTGGTTAAACCTTGTAAAAATCCAACTAATGAGAATAAATTAGTTAGGGTAAGTTCATTCTTAAGTCTAAAAATATATTGTTCAATTAAATAAGCAACTTTAGATCTCAAATGTGGAAATGCTAAACCTAATCTACTTAAACTTGATATTAATTCAAATGATAATTGTGTCCATGGTGTAGGACTTAAATTTTCTCTAAATACATTACCAGCACAGATTTGTCTTGGAGTTTCATTAAAATAAGTTTGAAATCTATCATATAAAATATCAGCATAAACATCATTCTCACAATACTCTGTGGTCTTACATAAGGCAAGTAAAATTTCAATTTCATCTAAGCTAATTGGAACAGCCGATAAATCTTGACCATTTTCAATACTTTTGTGACCATTAAAATTATGGGACTTAGTATTAGCATCATGTCTTGCTAATAAAATTTTCAATGATTGTGGAACACAAGCCTCTAAATTAGTTTCAAATTTACCAACTTTCTTTGCAGAAAGAAGGGCCAATCTCTCTAAAGCAGAGCATTTAATTGTTCCTCTAGAAACTCTACACAAAAAAAGACATTTAAAAGTTAGTAAATTATTCAATTCAGCAAGTAAAAAGTCAACAAAAAGATAAATATAGACTATCTTAAACATACCCTAAAAAGTCCATTGGTATCAAATTAACAATTATACTAATTAATATAGATTAATTCAATGAATAAATAGGTGTATCAGGATGTATTACAATATTTAATCAAGATTACACGCTTTTCGAAAACATGAAAGATCACAAAAATAATCGAGTTTCGCGCCGATAGTCCGCAAATCTCAAATTAATTATACACATTTTTTTTACAGTTAAAAGAAACGTTTTTTAAGCAATTAATTAACAATTAAATTAACTAGTCTATGGATACCCTAATCTACATAACATAATCAAAAACAAAATAGTCTAGCGGGAGACGATACATGAAAATGGATGAAATAAACCTATTTTTAAAACCGTGATAAATATGAAAATAAAATGACAAGCATGAAAAAATCATTTAAATTAAACCTAAGAATAAGTTTCAATTAATGTATCACGTAAGTTACCACCGATGGTATCAGGTTGAGCGTCTTGTAATCTAAAGATACTTTCAATAACAGATAATTCAGGGGCGGTGGTATCTAAACCAGAAACAGCTAACCAATCATTTACAACCATACCGGCACCAACAACAGCAGAACCACGGTTAACGGTACCAGCAACTAATGGAACTTGTAATAAAGAGGATAATTCTTCTTGATCTTGAATAGAGGTTTGAGGATGAACTAAACCACCTTGGTTTGATAATGAACAGTATGAACCAACTAAAACATTACCTGCAATAGTTTGTCTGAAAACTTCTACACCTAAAACATCAGCAATTAATTCTTCAGTTTCTCTTTCAATATCTGGGTGGACTAAAGCAACGTAATCGTTACAACAAATAACGTTACCTAAGGCACTTAATCTTTCTTCAACTCTTTGTATTTTAACAGAATCTGGTAAACTGTTTCTCAAATGCATTAATTCTTGATCAGTAGTTTGAGTTGGAACTAATAAACCACGACGGTTACCAGCAGTCATTCTACCAACAATACGGGTACCAGCAATGGTTGTATGAATAATTGGGATAACATCACCTAATTCAGCTTCAAAAGCGGAATAAAAATTTTCTGAACCACCAATTGCTACTAATGAGTATGAGTTGGTTAATTTGGAAAAAACACCAACTTCGTTAGAATTTTCAAATTGAGTTCTTGCGGCCATTATTGAGAATGTAATCTTTTAATTATAACTTATAATATACTTGGTATTAGTATAGCAATCTAGTAAACTTATTACTACTGATTTTACAAAAAAAGGGCAAAATGAAAAAAAAAAAAATTTTTTTTGTAAAAGATATATTTCGACTTGGATGACATAATCTAGTATGAGTCGTTTTCTGAAAAAAGTAGGCTGTGTATGGAACAAATCACGTGCATTCAGTGTTACGTGTATAGTTATAACAATGTACTACTGTTTTAGTTGTAACAACCACACCACACACCACCGTCAAACGCCGTGCCTGCTCCAAGTCCGTTACTTACCACTCCCATCAAACCCCGTTACTTAAAAAATCTCGAACAATCTGTGTCTTTTTTCGGTCTTGTCTTGTTCCTTATAGCAACCAATTATTTTTGATACTTGGATAAAAAATACGACTCTTAACGTAAAGTCTTTCAATATCTTTGTTTCAGTACATTTTATTCTTGATTAATACATTTATAAAAGCTTTTTATTTTTTAATTCTTTTTGAGATATTGGTTGGTTTTGTGACTGTGCGTTTTTTTTTTTTAACTTTTTCAGTTGCATTAAATTTTCTTAAGCTTACCCCTTAATTTGCAACAGCTATTTTAAACAATTTATATAATTAGTGTCTATATAATGCGTAGATTTGAAGTATTATCATATATGAACTATATATATTTAAAAGTATTTAGTTATACTGTATTTAAGATACACAAAAGTAAAATAACCTGATTCAATTAATAATAAAATTATTTGTGCATGAATCAACTGTGCTAGAGGCATAAAATCCGACCTTGCACTTTTTCTGTGTTTCTATTTGTTGAAGTTTTTCCAGTTTCATAGGTTTCAGTTTGCATATTTGAGTTTTTAGTGTACATATTCTGGTGCCAAGAATATAATGCGATATTTTTTTACTCTGGTTATACGGTTATATACTGGCTATATGAAATAATATGCATAAAATCCGCTCTGTTATGCGTAGCTGGTATGTGGCTTTTCCGTATGTGTTTCTTTTTTTTTCTTTCAACAAGGAGCCCTTTTAAACAAGAATTTTAACAAAAATCAAAGCATATCATACATACTACTAGATAGCCTAATTAAATTATAAGATTAATTCATAAAATATCTGCTTGCAAATAGAAAATAATTCGGGTTACTTCTCTGTTCAGTTTTTTTTTTTTTTTTTGTTTGATCAACATTCCGTCTCGCTGTTAAGGGTGTTACAGAGTTAGTATTTTTATTCTGGCTATTTCAATTGGTCAACAAACAGAAAACACAGTATATGCTTTACGGGGTTGAATGTAATGCACGTCAATAACATGCATCTTAATTTTTTTACACCACTACAGCAACGCACTTTACTTGATTTTCATAACACATCATGCCTAAACTCTTGTTAAACCCTTTGTAACAATAAAAAAGCCCATCCATTGTTCTTTTGGTCAGTCAACTTCTTAACTACTATTTTTTAGTCTCCAAAATCTTTTTTCTGGGATTTCATCCAATAACTTTATGTGTATTAGCATATATTAGCGTAACTTTATCGGACATGAAATGCTAATCTCAGATTTTTAACAGTTATTTTTCTCATTTGTATGTGCAGGATGCATTCTCAGAAGTTTGTTCAACCTTAAAAATTCTGTCAAAACATTTTTTTATTCATCTTATTAAGCAAACCCTTTCTTTTACCAAAAATAGTATAAAAGACAAAGAAAAGTTAAACATTTTTAATTTTATCAATTTAATCAAGGGAGCAAAATAATGTTATCTGTATCATCAATCATTTATTTTAATAATGTCTGATAAGTCTAACTCTCTTGAAATCACACGTAGTGATAAAGAATCTAATTATGACCAACAACAAGATTTAGGACAAGATGTCACTTTAGAAGTTGAAAGTGGTAAACATTTAGCTGAAGTTGTTTCTAAACAACGTGGTGCTTTACGTATGGAAGCTTTAAAAAGATCTATTGACTTGCATAAACATAGTAAATGGGTTAAAGCTGCTTTAGCTCTTTCTATTTTTGTTTGTTCTTGGGTTTATGCGTTAGATGGTTCTGTTATTTACTCATTTGAACCTTTAGCCACTTCATCGTTTTCTGCTCACTCTGAAGGTTTAGCAAGTTTAAGTATTGCTACTTCAATTATATCTGCTGTTAGTAAGCCAATCTTAGCTAAATTTGCTGATAGTGTTTCAAGACCTGCTACTTACATTCTTATTATTGCATTTATTACTGTTGGTTATATTATCGTTGCTTCATGTACTACCTTATCAGCATATATTGTTGGTGCTGCTTTAGCCTCTGTTGGTAGTGCTGGTATTGATTTCATTAATACTCTTATTGTTTCAGATTTATCACCATTAAAATGGAGAGGTTTATTAATTGCTGTTTTATCAACTCCATATATTTACAATGTTTGGTTTGCTGGTTATATTGTTTCTGACTTAACTGCCACTAATTGGAGATGGGGTTATGGTATGTTTGCTATTATGATTCCAGTTGTTTTAATTCCAGCTGTTTATATTATGCTACATTATGATCATAAGGCCAATGCTAAAGATATTATACCTGAAGAACAAAAGAAATCTGTTTCGGAACACACTAAATCATACTTACATATGTTTTGGAGAATTTGTATTGAAACTGATGTAATGGGTTTATTAATCTTAGCTTTTGGTTTTTCATTATTATTATTACCCTTATCATTATATTCAACTGCTGATAATCAATGGAAAAACCCAAGTATCATTGCTATGTTTGTTATTGGTGGATGTCTTTTAATATTTTTACCATTTTATGAAATTTACATTGCTCCATTTTCAATTATGCCAAGAAGAGTATTCAATACTACTTTAATCTGTTCTATCGTTATTGATTTCTTTTATATGTTAGGTGGTGATATTGGTTTATTATATTACAGTTCATATTCTTATGTTGTTCAAGATTTTACTTTGAAGGAATATACCTATTTCAGTAACACATTAACTGTTTCTTTATGTTTCTTTGGTTTTGTTGCAGGTATTTGTTTTAAAATGACTAATCGTTATAAGATGTGGCAATTATTTGGTCTTTCTGTTAGAATTATTGGTGCTGGTATTTTAATCAAAGGTGGAACAGCAACAACTAACTTAGCTGCTATGGTTATGTCTTCTGTCCTTTGTGGTATGGGTGGTGGTTTCTCAGTTGTTAGTTCTCAATTAGCTTTACAAGCTTCAGTTCCTCATGAAGATTTAGCTATGTCTATCTCAGTTTTATCCTTATGTACATCAGTCGCTGCCTCTATTGGTTATGCCGTTGCAGCAGCTATTTGGAACTCATTAATGCCAGCTGCTTTAAGAAAACGTATTCCAACTAGTGTTTCTGATGCCGATGTTTATGCTATGTATTCTGATCTTAATCAAATTACTGCTTATGCTTTTGATTCTGAAATTAGACAAGCTGCAATCAAGGCATATCAAGATGTTTCATACCCATTGTACTGTATCCAATTAGGATTTGCATTCATTTCATTAATTGCAGGTTGTTTACAATCAGATTATTTCTTAGGTGATAGACATAATGCTGTTGAAGATAGAATAATCTCATTAAATAACGAAGATGATCTTGAACATGAAGAAGAAGAAGTTCAAGAAGAAAAGGTTAAAGATACTAATGGTTTCTTCGGTAACTTAACCTCGGTATTTAAAAGAAAATAAATAATTAATTTTTCTTACTTTTAAATAATATTTTTATAATCAAATCAATTCAATTCAATTTATTTTTATTTTATTTTATACTTAATTGTTAATTCATTGATATATTACTTTATTCAACGGAAAAGTAAGAGTAATCATATAAAATAAAAGTACAACATTATTTTGAAAAGTAATTTTAGTTATTGAATTTCTCAATTTTAAATTTTAAAATCAATAGATTGAACAATAAATTTCAAATTAATATACAAAAAAATTTTTTTTTCCATAGAAAACATAACTGTCAATCTTACATATGACTTTGTATAATTTATTATAAAAGACGCAAAGTTAAACTAAAGTTAAATTTGAAAATTATAAGAAAAATTAGAGTATAAAGCACTTTTTTGCATAATAGGGATATCTAATTTCAGTTATATAGAGGTGGGAGGTGTAATCCATAAAGATAACTAAAACACACATTCTAAAAGTGTCAAAATCAAAATTTCTCAAAAACCAAAATGTTTTTTTGACACTGGTTTGGAAAGCATCACAAAAAGACAAGAGATTGATTTAGATATCGAGCAAGAGAAATTTTATTTTGAGAAAAAGATATTTGATTACAATAATTTTTTACTACATGTTTTTTTTTAAATCTAAAATATTATAATGTTTGATTTATATTAAAGATAATCAAATTAAATAAAAACTATATACAAAGAAAATGCAAAAATAATTAAAATAAATAAAAGCAACCCATAAAATGTAAATTTTTTATATATAAAATAAAATAATCCTTTTTATTGATTTAATCAATCAAGTTCAACTGGTGATTGACCAAAATCTTCATCATAATCAGCATCATCAGTCCAATCATCAACATCTTGATAATCTGACATTTCAACATCATCTCTATCATGATTTGGAACAACAATGATTTCATTTGAAACTTCATCAAATTTAATATGAACAGTTTCTTTATCTTTAACTTGACCATTTAAAATCATAATAGCTAAATGATTTAAAATTGAATTTTGAATTAATCTATTCAATGGTCTAGCACCTAAATCTGGAGAATAACCATGTTTAACCAAGTATTCAATAGCCTTATCATCAACTTGTAATTTAATTGATTTACTATTAGTTTCAAATCTTTTTTCAATTTCATCAAGTCTAATCTTAACAATCTTAGCAATAGCATGTCTTGATAATCTATTAAATACAACTGTAGCAGCAATACGATTTAAAAATTCAGGTCTAAAATGTTGTCTAACTTTAGACATAACTAATTCTTTAGTTTCTTCAGTGACTTTTGAAGTTGTTGAAGCATTAATATATTCAGCACCTAAATTACTTGTCATAATAACAATAGCATTAGAACAATTAACTAAAGTACCATTAGCAGCAGTAATTCTACCATCATCTAACATTTGTAATAAAATGTTTAATACTTCAGGAGCAGCTTTTTCAACTTCATCAAATAAAATAACTGAATAAGGATGTCTTAATAATTGATTTGTTAAAAGACCACCTTCTTCATAACCAACATAACCAGCAGTTGAACCTAGTAATTTAGAAACTGAATATTTTTCCATTAATTCAGAACAATCAATTCTAATCATTGCTTTTTCATCAGAGAATAAGAAACCTGCTAATTTTTTAGCTAATTCAGTCTTACCTGAACCAGATAAACCTAAGAATAAGAAAGAAGATGGTTGATTTGGATTGGATAAACCAGATCTTGATAATCTAATTGCATTAGCAACAGCTTTAACAGCTTCACCTTGACCAACAACACTTGATGATAATTCCTTTTCCATAGCAATTAATTTAGAATTTTCAGCTTGGGTTAATTTATTAACAGGAATACCAGTTAATCTAGCAGCAGTTTCAGAAACTTGTTCAGATGAAACAACATTATTAATCATTGAATTAACTTGTTGTTCTTCTTCTTCTTCAACTTTTCTTTCTAATTCAACAATTTTATTTTTAATATCAGGAATAGCAAAATATCTTAAATCAGCAACAGTTTGTGGATCATGTCTTCTTTCAGCATCTTGAGCTTTAATTTCTAATTCATCTAATTTCTTTTTAGCTGCAGTTAATTCTTCATGTGATTGTCTTTCATGTTTGAATTTTTCTCTTAAAGGTTGTAATTCTTCTTCTAAAGATTCATATTGTCTTCTAGCTTCCATTAATCTATCTTCAGTATCAGAAGAATCCTTAACAGCATCTTGATCTCTTTCTAAAGCATTGATTTCAACTTCTAATAATTGTAATTGTCTTTCTTTTGAATCTAATTCTTCAGGTTTTGAATCTCTTGCAACAGCAACAGCAGCAGCTGATTCATCAATTAAATCAACAGCTGAATCTGGTAATTTTCTATAAGTTAAATATCTTGAAGCTAATTGAGCAGCAGTAACTAAAGCACTATCTAAAATTCTAACACCATGATGAATTTCATATTTTGGTTGTAAACCTCTTAAAATTGCAACAGTTTCTCTAATAGTTGGTTCTTTGACATCAACTCTTTGAAATCTTCTTTCAAAAGCACCATCTTTAGCAACATATTTTCTATATTCATTAATTGTTGTTGCACCGATACAATGTAATTGACCTCTTGCTAACATTGGTTTTAATAAATTAGCAGCATCAGATTTTCCATCACCCATTAACATATGAATTTCATCAATGAATAAAATAATCATAATTTTAGATTTTTCAATATCATTTAAAACACCTTTAACTCTTTCTTCAAACTCACCTTGATATTTAGCACCAGCTTTTAAAGCACCTAAATCTAAAGAATATAATTTACAATTTTGTAAAATAGTTGGAACATCATTATCAACAATTCTTTGAGCAACACCTTCAACAATAGAAGTTTTACCAACACCTGGGTCACCAATTAAACAAGGATTAGATTTAGTTCTTCTTGATAAAATTCTAATAGTTCTTCTAATTTCTTCTTCTCTACCAATAACTGGATCAACTTTACCTTGTAAAGCTAATTCAGTTAAATCAATAGCATATTTTGATAAAAATTCGAAATTTTCAGATGAATCAGCAGTTCTTGAGTCAATTCTTTGATTACCTCTTAAAGCAGTAACTTGTTTCTTTAAAGAATCAACTGATATACTTAATTCTTTTAAAATTTGTTTTGTTGTTGAATCATCTAATAATGCTAAGAAAATATGATCTTGACCTATAAATAAATCTTTTTGTTGTTCTTTATATTTAATAGCATTGGAAACGACGGAACTAGCAGAGCTTGACATTGATAAATCTAATTGAGAAGGAGCAGGAGATTGAGAAGGTAATTTAACTAAATGTTTATTAATATTTCTTTCAAATTGAATATAATCATATCTAGCATTTTCTACAATGGTTTTAAGATAAGAAGGTTGAGACTTATCTTCAGGGATCATTGCAGCTAAAATATGAATTGGAACAATTTGAGTATTTGAGTTTTGGATACATAATTCTTTTGCTTTTGTAATGATATCCAAAGCTTTATCAGTAAATTGAGTAGAATCCATTTTGTTTTTTTTCTAGTCTAATAATTTAAACGTAAGAAATGTAAAAGTAATGAAAGAGGAAGAAGAAGAAAAAACAAACGAATACAATTGGAAGGTTAGAATGAAAAAGTGGGAAGATAAAGGAGTTTATATAATTAATATAATTTTTAGAGCACACCACGCAATCATTGCATATTATAGTTAAACCCTTGACATATGATATTTTTGATCTTTATCTAACTAGAATTATCCAGAATTACCGAGACGCTTCTAGAAAGTTCGAGTTTAATTGAATGGCTGTGCTTTTTTTGGGGGGGGGGGAGACACGTGATTCTGGAGTACACCCGTGCATGCTATATCTGGCACGTGACGCCTAAAACATCCTTACCCCTTACACAAACGCACAGCCGTCCTTTATCATTTATTTTTGTCATTCGCTCACCCACCCCCATCAACCGCCCGTTCACCCCCAAACCGAGATCGGTAAAGCTTTTCTCACGTCCGCGCGCTCGCCCTTTCAAATTAAAGGTTAAATTGATTGCGTCTATTAAAGCAAAAAAAGGTTTGTGTTCTGTAGAATTTTTGTAAGTTACTGATGGTTTGATTAATCATTAATTAATTGATAATTTAAATAAATAAAATATATAATAATAAACCTTGTAAAATGTACTACATATATATCAATTAACCTTTATTGTTAAAAAAACATATAAGATATAAAATATAAAATTGAAAGTACGCAAAAATTAGTTAACTTGTGGGGGTGAAATTCTCATTACAAATTCCACGAGTTTAATTGGCCCTCAATCTCTCTCGGAATTTTAATCGGTGCTGATGAATGATCTTTGTCCTCTTATTGTTTGATTATGTGATGATATAAATTTTTTTTTTTTTAGTATGACATCTGCTGTTTGGATGGTCGATGCTGCTATATATTAATTTACTTGTCCCACTTTTTTTTTCTTTACCCTTTTCATTAACATAACCCTTAATTTTAAAAAATCTTTTTCTTCTTTCTTTATACTAAGATAAAATTGATAACTTTATTTAAGACATATATTCATAATGTTATCTTTTACTAGATCCACTGCCAGATTATCACGTTCTCGTGGTATGGCAACTGTATCAAACTTAACCAAGGATTCCAAAGTTCATATGAATTTATTAGAATCTGATACATACATTAACTACAAAAACCAATTAGCAAACTTAGAAGTTGTCAAATCTAGATTAAACAGACCTTTAACTTATGCCGAAAAGGTTCTTTATGGTCATTTAGATAATCCTCATGAACAAGATATTCAAAGAGGTGTTTCTTACCTTAAATTAAGACCAGATAGAGTTGCTTGTCAAGATGCTACCGCTCAAATGGCTATTTTACAATTCATGTCTGCTGGTATGCCAGCCGTTGCTACTCCTTCTACTGTTCATTGTGATCATTTAATTCAAGCTCAAAAAGAAGGTCCAGCTGATTTAGCAAGAGCTATCGAATTAAACAAAGAAGTTTACGATTTCTTAGCTTCTGCTTGTGCTAAATATAACTTAGGTTTTTGGAAACCAGGTTCCGGTATTATTCATCAAATTGTTTTAGAAAACTATGCTTTCCCAGGTGAATTATTAATTGGTACCGATTCCCATACTCCAAATGCTGGTGGTTTAGGTCAATTAGCTATTGGTGTTGGTGGTGCTGATGCCGTCGATGTCATGGTTGGTTTACCATGGGAATTAAAGGCCCCAAAGATTATTGGTGTTAAATTAACCGGTAAGATGAGTGGTTGGACTTCTCCAAAGGATATTATCCTTAAATTAGCTGGTATTACTACTGTTAAGGGTGGTACTGGTGCCATTGTTGAATATTTCGGTGAAGGTGTTGATACTTTCTCTTGTACTGGTATGGCTACTATCTGTAATATGGGTGCTGAAATTGGTGCTACTACCTCTGTTTTCCCATACAACCAATCTATGGTTGATTACTTAAATGCTACTAACAGATCTGAAATTGCTGAATTTGCTAAGATCTACCAAAAAGAATACTTATCTGCTGATCCAGGTTGTGAATATGATCAAGTTATTGAAATTGACTTAAACACCTTAGAACCACATATCAATGGTCCATTTACTCCAGATTTAGCTACTCCAGTCTCTAAAATGAAAGAAGTTGCTGTTGCTAACGACTGGCCATTAGAAGTTAAGGTTGGTTTAATTGGTTCTTGTACTAACTCTTCTTATGAAGATATGTCAAGAGCTGCTTCCATTATTAAGGATGCTGAATCCCATGGTTTAAGAGCTAAGGCTATCTTTACTGTTACTCCAGGTTCTGAACAAGTTAGAGCTACTATTGCTAGAGATGGCCAATTACAAGTTTTCCAAGAATTTGGTGGTAAGGTTTTAGCTAATGCTTGTGGTCCATGTATTGGTCAATGGGATAGACAAGATATTAAGAAAGGTGATAAGAACACTATCGTTTCATCATTTAACAGAAATTTCACTGCTAGAAATGATGGTAACCCAGCTACTCATGCTTTCGTTGCTTCCCCAGAAATGACTGTTGCTTATGCTATTGCTGGTGATTTAAGATTCAACCCATTAACTGATAAATTAAAGGATGCTGATGGTAATGAATTTATGTTAAAGGCTCCATTTGGTAATGGTTTACCACCAAGAGGTTATGATCCAGGTGAGAACACTTATCAAGCTCCACCACCAAAGGAAGATAGAGCTGCATTAGATGTTTCTATTTCTCCAGAATCTGATAGATTACAAGTTTTAACCCCATTCAAGCCATGGGATGGTACTGATCCAGTTAAGATGCCAATTTTAATTAAATCATTAGGTAAGACTACTACTGATCATATTTCAATGGCTGGTCCATGGTTAAAATACCGTGGTCATTTACAAAACATTTCAAACAATTATATGATTGGTGCTATTAATGCTGAAAATGGTAAAGCTAACTGTATTAAGAACCATTATACCGGTAAGTATGATGGTGTTCCAGAAACTGCTGGTTGGTATAGAGATCATGATATTAAATGGGTTGTTGTCGGTGGTGAAAATTTCGGTGAAGGTTCCTCAAGAGAACATGCTGCTTTAGAACCAAGATTCTTAGGTGGTTATGCCATTATTACCAAATCATTTGCCAGAATTCACGAAACTAACTTAAAGAAACAAGGTTTATTACCATTAAATTTCGTTGAACCAGAAGCTTATGATAGAATTCAACCAGAAGATGAAGTTGATCTTATTGGTGTTAAAGAATTAGCTCCAGCTAAGAACATTACCATGGTCATTCACCCAGCTGATGGTTCCCCAGAATGGTCCACTCCATTATCTCATACTTATAACTCTGAACAAATTGAATGGTTTATTTACGGTTCAGCTTTAAATAAGATGGGTGCTTCAAAGAAGAAATAAATTTTTTAATTTTTTTTTTTAAAAAAAAATAAAAAAATAATCTTTTTTCTGTGTCTTTTATTTATTAGTATTTAGTATTTAACAATCAATATATTCATCATCATGTATCGAATCTTTTATAAACTTTTAATTTTTTATTCCATGTAAAAAAAAAGATCTGTAAAATTTATTATTGTATAAGTAAATCATTTAATGTTGATAAATTATTGATTTACAAGATAAAAAGAATTTAAGATTTTCAACAGACATTATTTTTGAAGAATCTTGAACTTTACCTTCAACTTCAGTATCTTCTTTTTCTTTTTCACTATCATTAGTTTTTTCATTATTATCATCACTTTCATCAATAAATCCAGCAAATCCAAATGGACCACGATTACAATCAGCACAAACTAAATATCTATCAAATAAAACATTAATTTTTTTACCTTCTTTACAAGATTCATTATCATATTGTAATAAAGTATCTTTTGAATCAGGATTGAAATCTTTTTTAGTTTTAGAAACACCAATATTATCAAAATCCCACATTGATTGTAAAATAAAATATTCTTGTGATGATGATTCGTTAATTGATTTTGGATGTGGAATAATTTCATTTTCAGGTGATATATAAATCATATCATAGACTAATTCATGATTTAATACTTTAACTTTTGTTAATTCTTCTTGTTCATTTGTTCCTATACTACTACTCGATAAAATTGTATCTTTTGGAAATTTAAGTATTCTTGATGAACATTTTTCATATGGACATCGAAGTATAAAACCTTTAATATCAGGGTTTGATTCACCTTCAGTTATAATTTGCTCATACGTTTTTCTTCTTGATGGATCCATCTTGTTATTATATGTTATATTTCCAATCCAATGGTATTATTTTAATTTATTAATTTCAAAAAACAGAAATATAAAAAGTTGCCTTTATCGTGATTTAATGAACATTTATTCTGGTGTCTTTCTCTTCTTTTTAAATCAGTCACGTGATATATTGTGTATTTTGTTAAAACTTACCAATATATTTACAAATATTTAAGCTATATATACTTTAAGTTGTATCATTTAAAAGGAAGTAAGTATATACATAGAATAATAGCCAAAAACTCATGATAAACCTTTAAAATCAATTAAAACACTGAATATGACAATACAAAAGAATATAATTGGCTGAAAAATAATAAGGAAACCGTTGAATCTCCCTTTTGGTGCAAAGAAGTTTTGAAGTCCCAAAAAATTCCAAATTTTTTTCGAAGAAGAAATTTTTTTCTCCAGTGAAATTTTTTTGAGGTTTTTTTAGTCATCCTTTTAAGGTCTAATAAGTATTTTAAAAAACACACACATAAAGATATATACAACTCTTTTTTTATACAAGAAGTTAGTTACTAAAAGACATACAAATATATATTTACACATAATGTCTAGTCTTATAAGGGCTTCAAGAGTCAGCAATAGATCACTTGTTGGTAGAAGATTTCTTTCATGCACCCCATCTTTAAGTATAGGGCAAAATTTAACTGAAAAAATTGTACAAAAATATGCCGTTGGTTTACCAGAAGGTAAAATTGTTCATTCAGCTGATTATGTTTCTATTCGTCCTGCACATGTCATGTCTCATGATAATTCTTGGCCTGTTGCCTTAAAATTTATGGGTCTTGGTGCTTCTAAAGTTAAAGATAATAGACAAATTGTTAATACATTAGATCATGATGTTCAAAATAAAACTGAAAAAAATTTAACAAAATATCAAAATATTGAAAAATTCGCAAAAGAACAAGGTATTGATTTTTATCCTGCAGGTAGAGGTATTGGTCATCAAATTATGATTGAAGAAGGTTATGCATTTCCATCTAATTTAACCGTTGCATCTGATTCTCATTCAAATACTTATGGTGGTATTGGTGCTTTAGGTACTCCAATCGTTAGAACTGATGCAGCTTCTATTTGGGCAACTGGTCAAACTTGGTGGCAAATTCCTCCTGTTGCTAAAGTTGAATTAGTTGGTGAATTACCACAAGGTGTTACAGGTAAAGATGTTATTGTTTCTTTATGTGGTTTATTTAATAATGATGAAGTCCTAAATCATGCTATTGAATTCACTGGTGATTCAATTAGTAAATTATCAATTGATTATAGAATTACAATTGCTAATATGACTACTGAATGGGGTGCTCTTTCTGGTTTATTTCCAATTGATGATACTTTAATTCAATGGTATACTAAAAGATTATTAAGAGTTGGTCCAAATCATCCAAGAATTAATCATAAAACAATTGAAGATTTAATAAATAATAGATTAGTTGCTGATGAAGATGCTTTTTATGCTAAAACTTTAACTGTTGATTTATCAACTTTATCTCCATATATTTCTGGTCCAAATTCTGTTAAAGTTTCAAATTCATTATTTGATTTATCTGAAAAAGATATGAAAATTAATAAAGCTTATTTAGTTTCATGTACAAATTCGAGATTAAGTGATTTAAAAGCTGCTGCTGATATTGTTAAAGGTCATAAAATTGCTCCAGGTGTTGAATTTTATATTGCTGCCGCTTCATCTGAAGTTCAAGCCGATGCTGAAGCTGAAGGTGCTTGGAAATCTTTAATTGACGCAGGTTGTACTCCATTACCAGCAGGTTGTGGTCCATGTATTGGTTTAGGTACTGGTCTTTTAGAAGATGGTGAAGTTGGTATTTCTGCTACTAACAGAAATTTCAAAGGTAGAATGGGTTCAAGAGATGCTTTAGCATTTTTAGCTTCACCAGAAGTTGTTGCTGCATCAGCTGTTGTTGGTAAAATTGCTGCACCAGAAGAAGTTCTTGGTCAACCATGTCCTCCAGTTAGAGAAATTAATAAAACTATAACGATTAATGAAAAACCAGCTTCTGAAAGTTCTGAAGGAGAATCCGCTGGTGGTTCAGTTATGGAAGGTTTCCCAGAATCATTAGAAGGTGAATTAGTTCTTTGTGATGCTGATAATATTAATACTGATGGTATTTATCCAGGTAAATATACTTATCAAGATGATGTTCCAAGAGAAAAAATGGCTGAAGTTTGTATGGAAAATTATGATTCTGAATTTGGTGCAAAGACGAAAGCTGGTGATATTATTATTACAGGTTTTAATTTTGGTACTGGTTCATCAAGAGAACAAGCTGCTACTGCTATTTTAGCTAGAGATATTAAACTTGTTGTTGCTGGTTCTTTTGGTAATATTTTTTCAAGAAATGCAATTAATAATGCTTTATTAACTTTAGAAATCCCAGAATTAATTAATAAATTAAGAGATAGATATAAAGATAGCGAACCTGAATTAACTAGGAGAACTGGTTGGTTTTTAAAATGGGATGTTATTAGATCTAAAGTCACAGTTGTTGATTCTGAAGGTCAATCAATTCTTGAAACTAAAGTTGGTGAATTAGGTACTAACTTACAAGAAATTATCATTCAAGGTGGTTTAGAAGGTTGGGTTAGAAATGAAATTAAAAAAGAACAACAACAACAACAATAGTTTACTTTACCTCCGCTATAATAATAACATTAATTTTAATAAATCACACATAAGAACTTATACATAGACTTTTTTTAATTTATTCCCCCCAAAAAAGAAAAATATATTAATTATTATTATACTTTTCGAACAAACATAGTTTATTTTTATATATTAACAATAAATAACATATACAAAACGCTTTTTATTAATATACTATTACATTAATTTTTCTTTTTTTTTAAAAACGAAAACCAAAAAAATTTAAATATTATTAAATTATACTACAAATATATAAGTAAAAAAGAGATATAAAAAAGTTGAGGAGAAGAGAAACTGTGAAACGTGAAACAAAATAAATAAAGTAAAAAAAAAAGATATTTAATTATTTAGACATTGGATATGATTTGGATAATGATTGATTATTTTATGTTCGATTGAATGATTTTTTTTCATTCTATTTATAATGCTTTAATTTCCTTAACGATTTCATCAAATGATTCTCTATATTCAGATGAATCACCACCTTTCTTCTTACTTCCACCTGGAACAATCATGACACAAGAAGTTGGTCTTTTGGTAGCACCAGCTGAACCTAAATCTTCCTTTGATGGTAAGAAGACAAATGGAACTGATGAATCTTCACATAAAACTGGAATATGAGAAATAACATCTGGTGGAGAAATATCACCAGCAACAATAACTAAACCTTTTTCACCTTTTCTTAAAGCTTTAACGACTTCTTTAACACCTCTTTTAACATGTTTTGATTTAGATGCTTTTTTAACTGTCTTTAATACTTTTTTATTTAATTTCTTTGGAGCTAATGGTTTTGCAAAGGGGAGTAAAGCTGGTAACCTTTTTTCATAGTTGTCTACTTCAGTTGATGAAGAATCAGATGTCTTTTCTTTCTTAGCCATTTTTGCTATTATCTATATGATTAATTCTATGATTAAGGAGTTTGAAAAAAATAAGAGATTAAATCATAAAGTCTCTCTTAATGTTAACAAAAAAAAAATTCAAAAAATTTTTCAAAAAAAAAAAAGAGAAAAAATATCACACCAGCCACAAATCAAAAATAAAAAACGCATCAGCCACATTACAACATTTACACAGCCTCGAAATTAATTAAATATGTAAACTAAAAAACTTTGCTGGTTTCAGACCTAAATATAACATTTTTCTGTATTGTTTATATCATGGGGTTGGTAGATCGGTAATAGTTTCTTGTTTTTTTTAATATATTTATTATATATTTTTGATATTAATATTGATTAGATTAGACAGTATTCTTCAATTATCCTATGTCTTCATCTGGTCATAAAGATACAGGGAATAAAAGGTTTTCTCTTCTGGGGAAACTTACCTCAGGGGTAACTACATCATCAACATCAACATCACATTCCAAGGCTCATAATGCATC
Source organism: Wenyingozyma suzukii (assembly GCA_030568155.1). Lineage (NCBI taxonomy): Eukaryota > Fungi > Ascomycota > Pichiomycetes > Pichiales > Pichiaceae > Wenyingozyma > Wenyingozyma suzukii. The sequence continues at coordinate 68,774 of JAJLTK010000023.1, forward strand.
AAATTCATCATCGAAAACTAAATCAAATATTCCAAATAAAACAACTTCTTCATCTTCTACTAGTGGCAGGAGATTAACTATTCATTTACCAGATCCAACATCTTCAAATCATAGTAATAATAATAATCAAAATGATAAACTAACATTATCTGATCTGAATAATAATCTTAATAGTTTTGAAAAATTAGGATATACAGTACCTTCTTTACCTCCGATGTCACAAAATAGAAAATCATTAGATTTAGAATTATCAAATCGTGAAAATTATAATACTAGTCCAATTCCAAATATTGTTTCAAGCCCAAAATTATCAAGTAAAAAGCTTGCAGTTGCTAATAATAGTATCATTATTCCAAATGAATCAAGTCCTCATAGTTTAACAAAAACTTCTCCTAAACCTAATTCACCATTACCTTATACCCCAATATCTAATGATTCACCATTACAAAGTCCAATTTCACCAATTGTAGATCAAAGATTTAAATCACAATTTCCAAATCATTCAACAAATTCAGTAAATAGTACAAGTTCATCATATTATCCTCCAATTAATTCATCAACTGAAGATTTCTCAAATAACAGTTATAGACCAAATAATAATAGTTATTTAGCTATGCAATCTTCATCTTCAATTAAACGCGATCCATATCAATTATCAACTCCTTCTATGAACAATGCTCCTGTTCCTACTATCACTACTACTACTGATAATAATACTGCTCCTGCTCCCGCTTCTGCTCCACATAGACCATTATCTCGTCCTCCTGCAAATAAAATAAATCTAAGTTTAAAAAGAAAACCACCTCCACCTTTAAATACTAATCCAATTCCAAAAGTTATAAATGAATTGAAAACTCCAATAATTAATGAAGATAATAATAGTCCATCATCTGACTTATCTTCTCCATCTATAAAAATCACACCACCAAAGCAAATTCTTCAAGAATCACCAAATCAACATCCTGAATCTAAGACACTTCCACCGATTCCAAATGAACAAGATGATAATAATAGTCTAGAGATAGATCAAGATAAGAATATTGAAGATATTTCAAATAAAAATAATGATTTATTATATACTATTGAATCTGAAATTCAAGCTTTAAAATCATCACCTAATCCAGGATTTCAAATGAGTTTATTAAAACCAACAGAACATGCTTCATATAGTGCATATTTATTAGCATCTTCAGTTCAATCTACACCTCCTTTAAATTTTGAACCATATCCTGAAGATTTTCAAACTCCTATAGGAAACAATAATCCTCAATTTGAACAACAAGAACAAGAAAAAGAACAAAACCCAGTAAATCAACCCGAAGAAAATTTATCTGAAAGTACTATGGTTTTAAATACACCTACTAAATTAGGTATGGTTCAATCACCATCAATTTCAAATTTTAGAGATATTTTTGAAAATTCCAATACTGATAATGATAGTAAACGTGATAACAACAACAACAACGATGATGATTTAGATTTTATACCACCACCTGGAATTAGATCATCAGTTACTGGAACTCCTCAATCATTAACTACTGATGATGAAGAATTTTTTGATGTTCAAGAATCATTTGATGATAGTTTAAAATTAAAAGATAATTTTACATCTGATAGTGATTTTTTACAAAGAGATCAATCTATAGAACCAACTATAAGTACTTTCTCCAACACAGGTTTAGATAATACATTTAATTCACCATCTATTAATAAACAGGTAAATGATGAAGATGTTGATACTACATTCCGTGTTGAAGAAGAACAAGAACAAGAACAAGATGATGATAAACCTGAAGTTTCACGTAAGGCAAGTTATGTTAGTAGAGATTCTCATGAAATGATTCCAAGTGAAGATGATAAAGATAATCATATTGAAGATAACGTTCAACTTGAACAAGAACAAGAAATTGCAAGTGTTGAAGATAACGATGAATTATCAAATGAAATCTCAAGTCAAGAAAATATTGAAAATGAAAATCAATCACAAAATGATGATTTCTTATTTCATTCTAAAGATCCTTCCTATTCTCCAACTTCACAAAGGCAAGGTTTACAAATATTTACACCATTACCTACTATGGCTCCTTCATACTCTTCTCATGATTTTTCACAACAATATACTGAGAAGTATGCTAATAGAAGTAGCAGTAGATTTTCAAATGTTGAAGAGGAAGATAATGGTGATGATGATGATGACGACGATGATGATGACGACTATGTTGATGAAGATAAAGACGACTTAACATTCACAGCTGTATCTCCATATTATACACACTTTGATTTTAAAGATGAAGAACCTAAGAGAACAATGATGGTAGTAAATCCATCTGATGGATCAGGTGATGAAAATAATTATGAATCTGATGATATAAATGAACAACAATTTCAACAACTTAATATTAATGATGAAAATATTCCAATTGATGCTGATGATTTAGATAATAATCCATTTTCTGATAATGAAAATGATAATGATAGCATTGAAGGTGATGATTCACTCAATGATTATAGAGATGAATTATATCCTACAGCGAAATCAATTTCCAATCCAAATTCTATTCAATATTCGCCAGTATCAACATCTCCTGTTAAGCCAATGACTAAATTTCCTACATCATATGATAGAAGAGAACAACCGACTATTGTACCAATAACTCATTCTGATGCTAAACATAATGCAAAGACTTTACCCCGTAGACCACCTCCTGATTTCCCAAGTGGTGGCAGAAATACAAGATCTGTTTCAGATGTTACAGCTCAGTCTAATTTATTTGATAGTGTTAAAACTACTGGTGCTTTAGATGATCAAAAATTATTAAGTGGAAACACTAATAATAATAAAAATAATAATAGTAATAATGGTACTCCTACTAGAAATGATGATGATTTTGCTAAGTTTAATGAAAATCTTTCAAATGCTTTAAATTCTGATTTAAATGGTATTGGCAATAATCCAACTGATACAAATAAAATTGAAAAAGATATAGAAATACCAATTGAATTAAAGAGTAAAGGTATTAAACCAATATATATTACAAATATGAGAAAAAGAGCATCAGCAGCATATTCTGATAAATCACCATCAATTAAAGTATTACCAATTGCAATTAGACCAAAATCAAAAACTCATCGTCGTCTAAACTCAAATTCTCATACTTATCAAGCTCATCAACGTAGTCAGTCTAGAAATAGTCTTGGTATGGGAATGTCTGATGCTGCTATAAGACATGGTGGATTAAAATCACGTACAAGAATGTTAGCTTCTGAAATTGATGATGATGAATTACCTGATTCTAAATCTTATCATAATGAAGATCAAACTAAAAAACCAACTGATCCAGACGCTCATGTATTAGAAGCAGCTGAACAATTGAAAAGATTAGCATCGCCATATCTTGATAAATCACCAACACTATCTTCTCATAGCAGCGGAGGTACAACAAGCAGTTTTGGTAATAAAGGTGATTTAAGTAGATTTGCTAGTGTTAAAAGTGCAAGAAGATTTGGAAGTGTTTCGGAACCTGGCAAAAGATTTACATTATTCGTTGCTAATCCTGATGGATCTGATAGTGAATAGTTTATTTATTTATTTTATATATACCATTACTTAATTAATTAATATCTTTGTAGAATAGAATACTGTTTATAACAGTTAGACACAGCACAAGCCACATCAAAATACCGTGGGCGCGCCACAAATTGCATGGCGCATAAAAAAACAACAACCCAAAAAAAGACAAATCATCAACGAGAAAAAAAAGATAAAATCAATCAGAGGCCTTGTTTATAATATAACGTGTGGTTTTTTATTTTGTTTAAATTTAATTTATATATTCATCAACTGTTTGTATTCACCTAATCAATCTATACTCCAACGATGTCTGCTGAAATTGCGTACACCTTGGTGTATGAGGTATGTTTTATTTGTTTTTTATACTACAATTGAATGATCCATTCTCACACTTTTTTTAAACAATACGATCTATATATGTCCCACACATGGAAATACAGTTAATTATACCTTTGATATATATACGTGTGTTTATTTTCTATTCAATTATTTGATTAATTGATATACTAACTATTAATTTCAATTGATTTATTAATTTTAAATAGCCAGATGCATTAAATAAATTATCTTCTCAAGATTTTAAAAATATCTTAGAGAAAGGTACTGATGAAAAGAAAATTGATGCAATGAGACAAATTTTAATCATTATGTTGAACAATGATCCATTATCTGATCTTTTAATGCACATCATTCGTTATGTTATGCCTTCTAAAAATAAAGAATTAAAAAAATTATTATATTTTTATTGGGAAATTTGTGAAAAATATGATGCAAGTGGTAAATTAAAACAAGAAATGATTCTTGTTTGTAATGCTATTCAACATGATTTACAACATCCAAATGAATATATTAGAGGTAATACTTTAAGATTCTTACCAAAATTAAAAGAACCTGAATTATTAGAACCTTTAGTTCCAATTGTTAGAACATGTCTTGAACATCGTCATGCTTATGTTAGAAAAAATGCAGCTTTTGCAATTTATTCAATTTTTAAAGTTTCTGATCATTTACTTCCAGATGCTGCTGAATTATTATATAATTTCTTAGAATATGAAAATGATTCTACTTGTAAGAGAAATGCATTTGTTTGTCTTAGTGATTTAGATAGAGAATCTGCTTTACATTATATTCAAAATTCTCTACCAATTCTTAATGCTTTAGATCCATTAATTCAATTAGCTTTTATTGAATTTATTAGAAAGGATTCAATTATTGATTCTTCTTTAAAACCTCAATATTTAGATATTATCTCTGAATTATTAGAATCTTCAAATAATGCTGTTATTTATGAAGCATCAACTACTTTAAGTGTTTTATCAAGTTCTCAAGCTGCTATTTCAAGTGCTGCTTCTAAATTCATTGAATTAGCTATTAAAGAACCCGATAACAATGTTAAATTAATTGCATTAGAAAGAGTTGCCGAATTGAACAAAAAGAATCCAGGTGTTTTAGGTGATATGTGTTTAGAAATCTTAAGACTTTTATCTACACCATCTTTAGAAGTTAGAAAGAAGGCAATTAATATTACTTTAGAATTAGTTACAAGTCGTAATGTTGAAGATGTTGTTAAACTTTTAAAGAAAGAATTACAAAAATCTATTACATCAGATGAAGAAAAATCTAGTGAATATCGTGAATTATTAATCTCTGCAATTCATTCAAGATTTCAAGATGTTGCTGTTCATATTGTTGATTTCTTAGTTGAATTTATTGGTGAATTAAATTCTACTGCTGCTTCAGATGTTATCTCATTTGTTAAAGAAATTGTTGAAAAACATCCAGATTTAAGAAGTTCAATTGTTGAAAAATTATTAACTTCATTAAAATCTGTTAAAAGTGGTAAAGTTTTCAGAGGTTCTTTATGGGTTATTGGTGAATATTGTCTTGATGAAAAAGATATTCAATTAGCTTGGAGAACTATTCGTGGAAGTATTGGTGAAATTCCAATTTTAGCTTCTGAAATGAGAAAGAAAGGAGATGGTGAAGATGATGATGCTGAAGAAGAAACTGAAGGTACTGACAAGAAACAAAATGGTCATCATGGTCCAATCGTTTTACCAGATGGTACATATGCTACCGAAAGTGCTTTAATTTCAAATGCTCAATCATCTAATGCTAGTCATGCCACAACTATTAAGACACCATTACGTGCATTAATTTTAGATGGTGATTTCTATTTAGCTGCTGTTTTAGCATCAACATTAGTTAAATTAGTTTTACGTTTTAGTAAATTATCAACTAATGTCAATCTTTTAAATGCTTTAAAATCTGAAGCTATGTTAATTATGGTTTCAATCTTAAGAGTTGGTGATAGTTCATATGTTAAAAAGAAGATTGATGAAGATTCTGCTGAAAGAATTTTATCATGTGTTAGATTTTTATCAGAAGATGAAAAAGATGAATCATTAATTGATTCTGCATTTTTAGAAGATACTAAGAAAGCATTTAAATCTCAATTAGCTATTGAAGATAAAAAGAAAAAAGAAGCTGAATTAACATTAATGAAACAAGATGCATCACAAGTTGATGATGGTATTAAATTTAGACAATTTAATAAAGAATCAAGTGTTGATGAAGTTACTGAAGATATAATATTGGCATCAGGTGAAACATCAGCTAAAGAAGATTTATCATCAAGATTAAAGAAGATTACACAATTAACTGGTTTTTCAGATCCTGTTTATGCTGAAGCATATGTTAAAATTCATCAATTTGATGTTGTATTAGATGTATTAATTGTTAATCAAACTACAACAACTTTAAGAAATTTGTCAGTTGAATTTGCAACATTAGGTGATTTAAAAGTTATTGATAAACCAACAACAACAAATATTGGACCACATGGATTCCATAGAATTCAATCAACCATTAAAGTTACATCAGCTGATACAGGTGTTATATTTGGTAATATTTTATATGATGGACAACATGGTGATGAAAAGAATATTGTTATTTTAAGTGATGTTCATATTGATGTATTAGATTATATCAAACCATCAACATGTTCAGAATCTCAATTCCGTAAGATGTGGAATGAATTTGAATGGGAAAATAAGATTGTTGTTAAATCAACAACATCAACTCTTAAATTATATTTGGATGAATTATTATCAGGTACAAATATGAACTGTTTAACACCAGGTGCAGTTATTGGAGAAGAATGTCAATTCTTATCAGCTAATTTATATGCTCGTTCATCATTTGGTGAAGATGCATTAGCTAATTTATGTATTGAAAAGACACAAGATGGTTTAATTATTGGACATGTTAGAATTCGTTCAAAGGGTCAAGGTTTAGCTTTATCTATGGGTGATAAAGTTGCAGCAATTGGTCGTAAATCTAATTTAGTTACTGTAACTACTGTTTAAGAAAATAAATACATAAATAAATCAATGAATAAATAAATATTATAAATAAACATATCTATATCTAAATAACTAACTAACTAACACATGTTTCGGGTTTTCCCAACAAACACAACAAAAGCTTCCGAGAGCCGAAAATCCCATAATAAACAAACGCGTTCTCGGTGTTAAATTTTACACACCAAAAACCATAAAATCATCATCATCATCAATTTCACAGTCACCGAAATCGATCCGTTTTATTTAATCTTTATTGAATCATCTAATTGATCCATTCATATCTAATTACTATATACATTTGCACATTTATTTACTTATTCAAAATGGAATATATACAAACCTTTAGAAAAAATTATGCTTATGATGATCCATTAGAAAATTTAAGATTACCATATTTAGATCAATATATAATTCAAATTGCTAATGGTGACGAATTTAAACGTTCAGAATATACTGAAATTTTAGCATCAATGATCGGTTATCATATTTTATACTTATTTTTTGGTTTTGTTTTGAAGTTTTTTCCAAATATTATTAAAAAATTAGGTAGTAAAAAAAATCAAATTGATTTTAGTCTTCGTTGTGTTTCATTTATTCAAAGTACTTTGATTTGTGTTTTAACTATTCCATTGATCGGAAATGAATTTTTAAATGAACATAGAATCTTTGCAACCGTCCCATTTGGTCATATGTTTTGTAGATTAGCTACTGGTTATTTTATTTGGGATGTTTGTATTTCAATTTATCATATTAATTTATTTGGTGTTGGATTTTTAGTTCATGCAATTTCATCAACAATTGTTTGTTATATTGGTACAATTGGCTATATTCATTTTTATGCACCATTATTTTTATTATTTGAAATTTCAACACCTTTTTTAAATATTCGTTGGTTTGGTTTAAAATTTCCTGAAGTTTTTGGTTCAACTTTTCAATTAATTAATAATATCATTTTAATTTTAATTTTCTTTTTTGTTAGAATTTGTTGGGGTTGGTTACAAATTTATAATATGACATTGGATTTTATTGCTGTTAGTGATGATCCAAGATTTAATCTTACATTTTCAATTATTATTTGTTCATTAAACTTTATTCTTGATATTTTAAATCTTTATTGGTTTAATAAAATGATGATTGTTGCTATAAATACATTAAAGAAAATGTTTAGTTCAGATAAGAATGTTGATGATGAAAAATTAAAACTTATGTAAAATAAACAAAGTTTTATTTTTCATATATATACATAATTATTCATAATTTATTTACTTATTTATTTAAATAATCCAAAAAGAAAAAAAAGAAAGAAAAAAAACAAAAACAATAAATATATACACTCAAGATTAGAGAAATATTTTTTTTTATTTTTTTTATTTTTAAAGATCAGATTCATAAACTTTATAAGTATCTTTTTCAAGATATTCTAACGCAATTTTAATATCAAGGTTGATATCTTCAATTAAAGCTTCTAATGTTGTATAATCTAATTCCGGACGAATATAGCCTAATATATTAAAATTTAATTCACAACCATAAAAATCATTTGAAAATTTATGCATAATATGTAATTCAGCTGCCATTTTTTCATTTTTAAAATATGGATTCCAACCTAATGACATAACCATTGGTAAAACAATATTTGAATCAATACCTTTATTTAATTTATCACCAAAATTAACTTCAATTTGACTTTTACCATCTTGTCTTGTTTCTAATTTTGATTCTGATGATGTAACTGGATGAATTAATTTAACATATCCAAAATAAACACCACCTTTTAATTCATCTAAGTGTGGTATATCTTCTACCGGAACATTAGCTGTGGGTATACCAATTGCTGATGAACCTCTACCAAACCCAGCTATCACTTTTGTATTCTTAATTGTTATTGGATATGGAGAACTTGGAGTATCTGGAATTGGAATATTTGGACGAACCATTTCTGTTTGATTATTATGTGATAATAAATTATCTTGAAAACCAAAAATATAGGTGTGATTATTATTCAATGATTTAACAAACAGAAAAATAAGATAATGTAGATAACAGATGGAGATTAGTGCTTACAAACAAAAGGTTTTTATTTTTCTCGTCATCATTTTGACTAAATCCGTCATACAAAAACATAAGAAATGTTGTATATTTTTGATCAAAACTAGTTGTTATATATAATTCTTTTCAGCACTATAAATGATTAGACAATAATTATATATTATGTATGTTATATACCCCATGATATATAAATAATTTTTTAATAAAAATAAATACCTGTATCAATAAATATCCTTCATATTTTTTAAATCTCTGTTTATATATTCAAAACAACCTTTCTTAAATCCAAGGGAACTAGTTCAATATCGTTAAGTCCTCTCAATATTGATGCTAAATTTGTTGATAAATTTCTAAAGAATTGATTGTCTTCATTTCTTAATAATTCTTTAGTTAAATAAGTAGAACCATCGTTATCATGAAGTACTAAATTTGTGGGGTTTCTTTTCAAATCAAGAATTGCTTCCTCTTTATTCTTTGAATTGGGATTCTCAAATTTAGAATATATCTTTCTTATTCATTTTCAATATATACCAACTGATCGTAATGGATACAAAAAAAAATTAAAAAAACAAAATCTTTATTCTCCAATTTAGAATTATCTTCCTTAGTAGGTTTAGCAGTATTCATTTTCAATATATGGCAAGTGCTCCTTTATATATACAGAGAAAACAAGACAGAAAAGAAAAAAACCGCAAAACAAGACTAAATCTTATTTGGGAAATATTTTTCTCCAAAAAAATTTGTAGTGAGCTCTCATATTCGGTTCTTGTTAAATTTTTGATCATAATTAATTAGTTTATTTATTGCTATAGATATAATTTACATATACAATTTATAAAAAGTGGAAAAGTTGTTATAAATGAATTTATTAAAAATGTATAAAGATTCAGATCCATTATCAGTATCAAAAATATTGATTATTATGATTGACATTGGGACACGAGAGCAATGCCATGAAGGGAATATATTTTAACGAAAAGCTCATTCATATGATTATGTGAATCTTATACATATATATTCACATATACATATATTAGAATTTCACTTTTTAGTAACCCAACGCTGGGAAAGTTTTCATTTGACTATGAAGTTGATATTCCTCTCCTAAAAGCCAAAGTCTATTTGCACCACTAAATTTTTGATCTGAAAGACATGTTGACCATTCATTAAATATTAATGATAATAATTTTTCAGTTTGTTTACCATATGCAATTTTCATTTCTGAAGCACATGAATCCCACCATGATGCAATTATTACAAAATGAATATTTCTTAATGAATCTTTTGGTAAATTTAATATTCTTGATACTAATATCCAACTTTTTGATATTGGTAATGGATGAGGTTTATTTTTATATGATGGTTGAGTATTATCTAATTTAATTCTACTCATTACACAATAAACTGTTGATATACCTGCTAATCTTTCTTCATATTGACTATCATCTTCCCATTTATCATCTTGCTTTCTTTTATAACCCATTCTTAATCTTCCTTCAACTGTATCAATTGCACATGTAAATCCAATAACTAATGGACATTTTTTAACAAATCTAGCTAATAAATAATATTCTAAAGATGGATATAATAATAAAAGATTAATTGCAAGATTAGCTAAAGCTACTGATGATGAAGCCTTAACACCAACTTCACTTTCAGCTTGTGCAACAATAGCTTTTGCGACAAAATTTAGAATCCATTTATGTGCAAGGTCATTTTGTAATGTTTGATCAATTAAATTTTTAAGTTCATTTGTTATCATATTTAATTGATTTCTTGAATCTGTTAACTGACCAAATTTAGGATTGATTTTTCTCTTATGTTGACCAACTATTTTTTTTAAAGCTGCATTTTCTGGTAATTTTAATGGTTCAACAACATTATTTTTAATATCGATAATATCTTGTTTATATTTTAAAAATAATTTAGTAACATCAGTAAATGAAGTCATTGAAATTTGTGATCCTTTAAGTTTTTCTTCAGCTAATCTTTTTTGTGATTCTTCTTTTCTCTTTATTTTTTTTTCTTCTTCTTTTTTAAGTCTTTCTTCTTCTTCTTTCTTTTTCTTTTCTTCTTCTTCTTCTTTTTTCTTTTCTTGCTCTTCAAGTCTTTTACGTTCTTCTTCTTCTTTTCTTAAACGTTCTTCTTCTTCACGTTTTAATCTTTCTTCTTCTTCTTTTCTTTTACGCTCTTCTTCTTTTCTTAAGCGTTCTTCTTCTTGTTTTCTACGTTCTTCTTCTTGTCGTATTCTTTCCTTTTCATCAGCAATTACTTTATCAAATCTATCTCCAGTTTTTTTAAAATAATCATTAAGTTTCTGTGTTAAGAAATCACCCATTATATTTGTGTCTGTATTTGTATTTTCATTATTATTATTATTATTATTATTATTATTTGACTTTGAAGGTGATTTTTGTTGTTGATCATTATTTTTTGGTGTATTTATCCTTACGGTACGTTGTATAATATCATTCCAATCTGTATTTAAATCATTTGTTTCTGATAACATTTTATATTTATCTTTTAATTTTGAATTTTCTAGAAGAGTAGTTAAATCTTCAACAGTAGTAGGACGAATTGGAGTGATTGGAGATTTTTTGTCATCATTAATTGTGGATATATCTATTATATCATTATCACTATCATTTTGTGAGAGATATACAAAATCATCATTATCTGATTCAAAGGATGAAGAGTATTCACCTTCAGAAAGTGAATCATAATCTGAAGGTATATTATCTAAATTTTGTTGAAACTTAGGGTTTCTATGAGGCACAAACCGCATTGTTTGTTATTAATTGTAGAATATTATAGGGTACTGTAAACAATACAAGATCAAATCATGTTATGCCATGTTAACATAACTTAGTTAAAAATATTAACTATGAGAGAGATGTTCCGGGTAACTGATCTCTAACTTTTTTTCTCTCACCAAAAAAAAAATCTTCCATTAAAAACGAAGTGAGTGAAATATCCATGTAGTTAATTAATTGACACATGTATTTGATTAAGACATATACAACTAACTAACTATACATTAGATAAACAATCATGGTCTTTGGTATTGCTACACGTAGTTTTTCTACTACCACAGTCACCAACAAAGTTGGTTGTGCTATGGTTAAACCAGTTCATCATAGAGTTAAAATTAATAAAAGACTTTTATCACCAAAATTCTCAGATTTAAAACTTGATCCAAAGGATATAAGGTCACCTAAATTTAATCCTGTTTTAACTCATCAAGATAGAGTTAAAGAACATTTCTTTAATACTTTACAAAGTGATTTACTTTTAATCAATTTTAAACACGATCAAAAAGATGTAATTGGTTTTAAACGTCGTTCATGGGATATGAGTTCTCCATATCATCTTAATCGTCCAATGAAAAGGCCATTACAAGGTGCAGTTCCAACTCCAACAATTAAAGTAAGAAGTCCAGATAATATTCCACGTCTTATTGGTATTTCAATTAATTGTTATGTTAATAATGCAAAAACTGATCCTGCTTTAGCTGTTGCAGCTGCTTTACAATTACAGCAAATTACAGGTGCAAAACCACAAGGTATATTTGCAAAGACAAATGTTCCACCATGGCGTTTAAGACCTGGTATGAAAATGGGCGCAAAGGTAATGTTACACAATGAAGAAGCATCACAATTTATATCAACTTTAACTGAAATAGTTTTACCAAGAATTAGAGATTTTGAAGGTATTTCAAATAAATCAGGTGATAGATATGGTAATATTGCATTTGGTCTTAAACCAGAACATGTTAAATTTTTCCCTGAAATTGATTTAAATCAAGATGGTTGGCCATTCACATTTGGTATGCATATTACACTTCATACAACTGCACAAATCGATGCAGATGCTAGAATTTTATTAAGTGGATTAGGATTACCATTCCATGGACCTGAAAGAGTGCCAAAACTTTTTTTACAAGATAGTTGAAGAAAAGAAAAAAAGATCCTGGTATTATTAATATAATATAATCTGTATAAAAAGTAGTTTTAAATATATCATGTAAATATAAAAAACCATTAGTAAATAAAAAATGTATTTAGTCTTAATGATCATTAAAGATAAAGAAGAGGCTTAATAAAATTACTTAACTTGGCATTAAATGAAAAAAAACAGAAAAATGATTTTGAAATTGTTGTTGCTTCTTTCTTTCTTCTTCTTTCTTATCTACTATTCTTAGTATAATTGGTTATATACATTCTGTTAAGTGAATTAGAAAAGGCGATTCTTTTTTGACTGTTTTCCCTATTTTTTAAAAGACTTTTTTTTAAATTAATTTTTTTAAAGCAAAAAAAAAATTGAATGGTTAAATTACCGAGATTGTACCAGACCAAACACCCTTTGTGGGGTGAATATCTGGTTTTAATCTTAATAGGGTTTAGTCATATAGTTAATGCCCTTGATGAATATAAGTTAGCCATTAATAATACTAATATACAATTTATTTCCGATGGTACTGGTGATGATGGTAAAAAAATCATTTATGATTCGAATAAATGTAAAGTACCTATTGATTATAGAGAAAATAATCACTTGATTTGTAAATTTATTACAAATCATTGTGATAATAATAATTTTATATTTTCAAAAGTTTATTTTTGTTCAGAAAAATCAGAACATATAAGTAAACATACTTATAGATTTTTATCAATTTTATTAATTGGTTTTTTACTTATTGTATTATTTATTACATTAGGTTTAATTGCTTCAAATTTTCTTACTCCGAATTTAATTTATTTATCAAATTTTTTTAATATGGATGAAAAATTAGCCGGTTTAACTTTATTATCATTAGGTAATAGTTCACCTGATTTGTTTTCAACTTATTCGGCAATGAGTTCAAATTCTATTTCATTAGCAATTGGTGAATTAATTGGTAGTGCAACTTTTGCTTGTTCAATTGTTATGGGTTTAGTTATTGTAATTTCACCATTTAATGTTAATAAATCAAATTTCGTTAGAGATATTTTATTCTTTGGTGTATTAATTGCTATATCTCTTGGGTTTTTACATGATGGTAAATTAACTATTCTTGAATGCATTATGATGTTATTAATGTATTGTATTTATATGATTTTTGTTATTAAAAATTCTTATAAATTAGATTTGGAAAATATTAAAGAAACAAATGTTATTGACGATGAAAATATTAATGAATTTAATTTTACTGAAAATAATAATACATTTTTTGATCCTGGTGAAGAAGAAGAACAACAACAACAAGAAGAATTACAATATCCAGAACATCATCATCCAACTATTGGAACTACTCCATCATCTGATCGTTTTTCATTTCATCTTATTAATTCATCAACAAATAACACTGAAATTTTAACACCAATTGATCGTGCTTTTGTTAATCATATTGAAAATTATGAAAAGAGATTAGGTAATAGATTATCATTATTTGATGCAATGAAATTATCACTTCGTACTTATGATTTTTCAACAATGAAAACTTATTATGATGAATCATCACCATCAAGATTATCACCAAGATTAACACCAAATCATGAACATACAAATAATCCACATAATTCATTATTAGTTAAATCATTATCATCATCATCATCAAAGATACCACAATCTAATTATATTCCCTCTTTTAAATCTAGTTCAAAAAAAGGAACCAATAAGAGTTTTAAACCTCCTCTAATTATAACTACAAGTGAAGATGTTGTTCCAAAAAATTCATTATTACCAATTCCTGAACCTAGTGTTAAAGAATCAAGTAAATCAGGTTTATCATCATCAGTATCACCATCATCATTAACTATACCCATTGAACATAATAAACCTAATTATATTAGACAAGAATCATCTACATCTACATCTACAAATTCATTAAATTCACAGAATTCAAATAGGTCATCAGTTTCTGCATCATCTCTTTTATTACAAAGCATTAGTTCAACGTCATCATATATTGTTGAATATTCTTTAGGAAGATATATATTTCCTGGATTATATAATATTGATTTTAAATTTCATTTTTTTGAAACAATAATGAATTTAATTTCACTTCCATTGATTTCAATTTTAAGTTTAACTATTCCTATTCCAATATATTCAATTAAAAATGATGAAAAATTTCAAGATCATGATGATCATGAAGAATTTAATCAACGTGAATATGAAATCAATAAATCAATCATGTTAGAATTGTTTAATTTTCAAATATTTTGTTTTCCTTATATTTTAATCAATTATGATTCATTGTTAGATTTTTCTGAAAATTTCAATTTAATAACATTGATAATCTGTTTTACTTCATTATTAATCAATTTAATAATTTTCTATAAATTTAATAAATTTTATCTATTAAATTTTGAAAATGTTTCATCAATAATTGGGTTTATAACTTGTTTAATCTGGATATCAACATGTGCAGATTACATTGTCCAAATTTTGAAAAACATCGGAGTGATTTATAACATCAATGAATCATTACTGGGGTTAACTTTAATGGCATTAGGTAATTCAATTGGTGATTTAATTGCAAATTGTACATTGGCAAAATGTGGATTTCAATTAACGGCATTAAGTGCATGTCTTGGATCACCATTATTATATATTTTAATAGGGATTGGATTCAGTGGAATTGTAGTTATTTTAAATCAAGAAGAAGCTAAAAGTGGGAAATTATTTATTGAATTTGAAGTAGATTCAAGTTTTTATGTAAGTAGTATTGGATTTATGTTATTGTTGTTATTTTATTGTGTTTATTTGCCATTGAATAATTGGAAAGCTTCAAGGTTTGCTGGATTTATTGGTATTTTAACTTGGGTTATTACCACTGGGATTAATGTGGTTATGGAAATTTATAAATAAAGAAATAGTGTTTTTATATAATACATTTTAAATTTATGTTCGAAGATATATATATACAAAAATTATACACAAGCTTATGTAAAAATGATTTTAATATGAAAATTCTTTAAATTCATGATTTTCATTTTCATCATCATCATAATAATTTAAAAATTTCATTAATTTTAATTTTTCAATTGAATTAATCTTAGAAATTGCTAATTTTTTAATCTTTAATAAATCATCATCAGAAATTGATAAATTATCAGTTGTAGAAAGATAATTTAATTCAAAATATGATTTCCAAAAATAAAAAGAATTTTTGGAATTAATAAATTCATTAAACAAATTTAAAAGATTTGAATGTGAAATTTTTGAAAATGTCAATAAATCAACAAATATATAATCAAATTGGTTCTCAAAATTTGTATTTACCATTGATAAAAGTTTAACCTTACATAATTCTAATAAAGTTTTACCGCCATCATCATCTATATTATCGGATGATAATTTTAATTGAACAATTTGTAAGAGTTTTAAAAAAGGTTCTAATGAATTAGGTAATAATGTACACAACTCTAAACAAATTTGTTCTGCATCTTGTAATTTATTTGATAATAAATTTAAATCAATTAATCTTAATCTTAATTTTAAATTTGTAATTGAAGTTATAAATATACCTCTTTTTAAAATTTCTTTTGCTTTTTCAATTTTATTTTGATTGAGATAAAAATTACTATATTTAATCCAAAATATTGGATATTCACAAGTTGAAATTAAACATCTTTCATATATCATTTCAACGATTAATTCATTTGTCTTTGAATTTGTTATTTCAGTATCTTTATGTGATATTAATAAATTATTTGTTTCAACATATTGAATATAATTATCCCAATTAACTAATTCATCATTTGTTAATCCTTCAATTTTAAAATATTCATGTTGAATTTTCTTTTCAAAAGGCCAAATTTGATAAACATTAAATTGTGTTGTAATATAAACATCAATAAATCTTTTTCTTAAATCTGATTTTAAATCTTTAAATGAATTTGGTATTCTTAATAAATCTGAATATTTTTTTTTATAAATTTTAATTAATTCTTCTTCTGTTATTAAATATTTTATTGTACGTAAATCTGATGATTCAATAAGTTTAATAAATTGTTTAAAATATTTACCATAATGATATAATGGTATTTCAATTATTCTTCTAATTAATGAATAATATAATTTTTCCTTGGAATTTCTTTTTAAAAAATCAAGATACATATCATATATAAGATGTGAATGATAATGTAAACCAATTGATTTTCTTGATATTTCATAAATTTTTAAAAGTTTATCATATTGTAATACTGTAATTTCACAAAATTTTAAATAATTTACCCAAATAATTAATGATTTTGGTAAAATTTTAAAAGATCTTTGATAAATATCTTCAGCTTTTTCAGTTTCACCTAATTTAAACATTAAAGTTGCAAAATTAATCCAATATTGTTCACAATATGGGAATTGGATTAAAAAATTTTCATAAGTTAAAATTAATAATTTTTTATTATTTTTAGGTGATTTTCTACTAACATAGACAGTATCATATGTCTTTTGATAATGCCTACTATTATTATTATTTCTATGTTTATTATTAGCATTTCCTTTATCTATATACGGCACAATTTCAGCTAATTTAACAAGTTCTTGCCATTTATTAAAATAATTTTGTAAAGTCATATCTTTAAGTGACTCTCTTGAATAACCATCCATTAGTTGAGTAGCCAATCCTAACCACCCAGGATTCACCCCATCCACTTTAAAATTCAGCAGCATTTGTTTGTGTATGTGATTGTGTAGGGTTTATTAGATGGTATTAGTAGTAGTAGAATAGAATCTTCTATATTGATACAAAGCTTAACATGTTTTAATTTTACTTTAATTTTTCTTTCTGCCAAATTAAAAATGTGTGCGTTTTTTCTTTGGTGAAATTTCGCTGAAGGATTTATTTGGTTCGTTCCTTATATTAGTGTTTAATACAGTGTTTGATACCATCTTGTAATTAAATAATAGTGCTTAACAATACACAAACAATGACTGCCAGATCATTCTTTAAAGAACTTGTCAAAGAGCTTGAACTCATTAGTGAACAAGCTTTTCAACAACAATCAAAAGAAATGCTTAAAAAGCAAAATGCAATGATTCAATATAAAAGAATGCAATATTTTAATTCAGGTAAACATTTATCATCAGAAGAAGATTCAAAACTTATAGAAGATGTTAAAAAATCAATGGAAGTTAAAAAGCCTGAAATTGATACCTCATATCTTGATCATTTAAATCAAGATTCATTACATAAAGTTGATCATCATCATTTAGTTAATATTTCAACATTTCTTTCAAGTCAAAGAGTTTATTCTGAATTATTAGAAAGATACAATCCAGGTATTAGTATGAAACAAGAAGATAAAGTTAGAAAAACTGCTAGAAGAGTTGGTCTTGATGTTCCTGAATAAATGCTTTACTTAATGAATCTTCTTCTTTTATTGAAAGAAAACAAAAAGAATTCTTCAATCAGGCAAGTTCCGGTTTTTTGATTTCTTTCTTTTTTAAAAACAACAATACAACAATAATAATGACCTTAACTTTCTGTATATATATCTTCTATTACTTTATATAAAAACATTAATAAATTAAATGAAAATACTATTAAATAAAGACAAAAGACTAAAACAGCGGCACTAACTAAACTCCACTGTTTTAGTCTCTTTGATTTTTACACGACAATTAAAAATTATAAAAAATTTTTTTAATTTTTTTTTCTTTTTAAGCTAAATCCTTTTTCTTTCTTTATTCTTTCCTTTTTGATTTGATATATAATTAACTCTAAGAACTTGTCAAGTTCAACACTCTACAAAAATGGGTAAGATTGATAGCGAAAAACTTAAAGGAATTAAAAATAAACAAACAAGACAAAAATTATTCTCTCAATTAAAACATGAACATAATAAAGAACGTCATAAAGAAAGAAAAGCTCGTGCAAAAGAAGAAAGAGAAAATCCAAAATTAAAAGAAGAAAGATTAGAAAATAATATACCACAAACAATTGAAAGTAAAAGAGTATTCGATGAAACTGTTGATGCTGAAATTGAAGGTGATGATGAGTTTGCAACTTATTTTGAAAATAAAGATGGTAAAGAACCAAAAATTTTATTAACTACAAATGCAAATGCTAAAAAACCTGCTTATGAATTTGCAAATATTTTAATGGAAGTTATTCCAAGTATAACTTTTATTAAAAGAAAAAGAGGTTATAGTATGAAAGATATGGCTGAATATTGTTCAAATAGAGAATTTACAGATTTAATAGTTATTAATGAAGATAAAAAAATTGTTAATGGTATAACGTTTATTCATTTACCACATGGTCCAACATTTTATTTTAGTATAAGTTCATTAACTCATAGAAAACAAATTAAAGGTCATGGTAAACCAACTTCTCATATCCCTGAATTAGTTTTGAATAATTTTACAACAAGATTAGGTCAAACTGTTGGTCGTTTATTTCAAAGTCTATTACCACATAAACCTGAATTACAAGGTAGACAAGTTGTCACATTACATAATCAAAGAGATTTTATATTTTTCAGATTACATCGTTATGTATTTAGAAATGAAGAAAAAGTTGGTTTACAAGAATTAGGTCCACAATTTACCCTTAGATTAAGAAGAGTCCAAAAAGGTATTAAAGAAGAAATTGATTGGGAACATAGACCTGATATGGATAGAGATAAGAGAAAATTTTACCTTTAATTTTAAGCAAAGAAATATTAATTTATTATTGTTTTCTTTAAAAAATATTTTTTATTTATACGGCCAGATTATGTATTATATAGATATGTGTTATTTTCTTTTTTTCTTTTTTTTTGTTCTTTTTTTAATTTAACTAAAAATTATATTATTTATTATTAGTTTACCAAACATCTTCTTGGAATCTATTTTGAACTTTGAAATTTTTAACCATATCGGTAGCAATTTCTTCAGTTAAGTTTCTTTCATTCATAAAGATTTTAATTAAAGTATTTTGAACATCTCTTGCCATTCTTGATGCATCACCACAAACATAAAAAAATGCACCTTGTTTAAATAATTCATTAACTTCTTTTGATCTTTCAATTAATTTATGTTGAACATAAACTTTTTCCTTAGTTTCTCTTGAAAAAGCTGTAATAAATTCAAATGAATTATCTAATTTCTTAGAATATTGAGGCCATTCATCTTTATATAAGAAATCTTCATTGGAATCTCTTGAACCAAAGAATAATAATGATTTACCAATGTTTTTTGTACCATTTTCAACTTGTTGAACTCTTTCTCTAATAAAACCTCTAAATGGTGCAACACCTGTACCCGGACCAACCATAATGATTGGTGTTGATGGATTACTTGGTAATTTAAATGTTGATCTTCTAACATGAACTGGTAATTTATAATTTGAAAATAAATCTCTTGGGCCTTGTAAATCATAATTAACAAATGGTTTTGAATCAGTAATTTTATTTTGTTTTAATTGAATGTTACGTAATAAATTAGTGGTAACACCTGTAACTAAATGATCAACATTTTCATAAGTTTCAGCTTCAACAACTGCTGTAACATGAACAATTCTCTTTTCACTAAGAGAACTTGATGAAATTGAATAATAACGTGGTTGTAAATGAGAAATTGATTCAACAATAAAATTAAATGGAATAGAATCCCATTTTAAACCTTTTGAAATAAATAATAATGTTTCTGAAATATTTAAATATTTTTCAGTAATTTCTTGATGAAATAATGATTTATCATCAGATAATTTATTTGCTAATAATTTACTTTCTTCATTTGGTGCAAATTGAACAACTGATTTCAAAAATTGTCTTGAAACAGGACCTGAAATTTCTAAATAATGACGAATAACTGCTTCATAAGTACTTGGATATGGAATTAATGAAGAATAAGTTTCATCAATTTTTTTACAATTAATAATTTGATCTTTCTTTGATGTTAAATCTAAAACATTTAATAAACTTTCAACATTTTCATTAGAATTACTTGGCCAAATAGCTAAATGATCACCAGTTGAATAACGTAAATTAGAATCTGATAAATCAAATTCGGCATGAATACAACTACGTGTCTTTGAATTAAATAATTCTTTTGATTTAATAACTGGTGATAAATAAGGATGAGTATGATCAAATGGACCTAAAGTTAATTCATTTTTTTCATCTTTTAAATTAAGATATTTTGAATTTGGTTCACCAAATGAAACTTTTAATTTTTCAATTGAATTATCTTCAAAAATTTCAATACTTGGTTCATAAGACATTTCTTTTTCTTCTAAAGTTAAAATATCTTTTAAATTATCAAATAATGAATCTTTCCAAGATAAATAATCTTCATCCATAGTACCTCTACCATCATCACCAAGACCTAAAGTACCAATTAAATTAGCACCATATTCACTTAATTTTTCATTAGTTTTTTTACCCATTGCATTATAATCATCATAAGTTGAATTACCTAAACCAAAACAAGTAAAATTAACATCATTTAAAGTTAATGAAGTTTCATTTTCTAAATAATCAATGAATTCAACAGATGAGTCAGTTGGCTCACCTTCACCATAAGTTGCCATGAAAAAACTAACAAGTTTAAAATCATCAACTTGAGAAAATAATTGATTTAAACTATCAAAATCAAAATCAGCAATATCAGCACACATTGTTGGAATTGAAAATCTTGATTGTAATTCTTTTGAAAATTTATGAGCATAATCTTCAGCAGTACCAGTTTGAGAACCATAAAAGACCATTGCCTTTTTACCTGTAGCTTCAGCAACTTCAATTAAATCTCTACTTTTTCCTGAACCACCTTTATAATGAACATCATCAGGACCAGATTCACCACCCCATAAAGTACCTTTTGTAAAATAAGCAATTAAAGCTAAAACAATGGCAACAAGTACACTGAGATCTAAAGTATCTAGAGCCATGGTTAAGTATTATCTATAAGTTATTTATAAATTAAATTAAATTGAATCAATAAATAAATCAATGAAAAATGATGTATAATAGTTAAAATCAGTTAAAAATAAAAAAGAGACGTCGTTTTTCTCGTTGCGCTTTTTTCGTGATCTGATTTTTTTTTCTTTTACGTGATTTTGAAAATTGGCTGTGTATGAGGAAATCTTCTATACGATAACACCGACAATAGATATTTTAAAGAAAAGGGTGTGGTTTTTTTTAAATAAAGCAAAGGTTGAAATGATGATGGAAACAGGGGTTCGGAATATTAATGGAATTTATAAATCACCATTTTGTGTTCTAAATAGTAAGTGAAATATTTTTCTCTTACGATTTACAAAAGAAAAAAAAAATCCCTAATTAGGCATTTCTTTCCAGTACTAGAAAAACAGGAAATTCTTATTATTAAATTATTAATTTTATTTAATCTTTTTTAGGGGGGAAGGGAATATGTTAATTCTAATATATAAAGTCTGAAAAACTTGAACGTACATCATTAAATGAACAAGTTGCTTCAATTTCAATAACTGCTTTTAAAGCATCTAAAATTTCATCATAATAAGGTGATGTCTTTTGATGAATACCAAAATTTTCACCTTTTGTATCTTGTAATAATTGTACAATACCTGAATCTATTAATCTTTGACGTAAGGTTTTTATTGATGATAATCTTGTGAAAAATACATTTATACCTCTTTTTTGATATGTTTGTACAATTTCAAATAAAATTTGTACAGCTGATGAATCAACTGATGTCATACCATGAAGATCAAATATAACATGTCTTATTGATCTTGTCTTTTTTGTTATACCTGGATGAGCTTCAGCTGAACCAAATAATTCTATTCTTTTTAATCTTGCTTTTAAATCATTTGTATTTGTAAATGTTAATGGCTCTGAAATTTTAATAATTAAACAACCTTCAATATCTTCTAATGGAGGTAAATGTTTTCTTCTTGTTTCTTCAATACTTATTATTCTATTTGATTGTTGTTCAGTTTCTTCATCAATTGATTTAGTTGATGTTGATGATCCAGGTGGAGGTGGAGAAGGTGATTTTTGAAATGATTTAATTAAATCTGAATAACCTTTAATTGTAATTGAATGTGGTAAAATTGTTGGATCAGAATTTCCAATTATATTTTCATCATAATCAGCATTAACAAATTCAGCAGTACCTGGTACTCTTGCTAAAATTTGAATTCTTGATTTTGCAGAATGTTTAATAACTCTTAAAATTGAATATGAAACACCTAATGCAACACCGATTTCAATTGAATAATAACATGATGCTAAAAATGTTACCAAAAAAGTTATTAATTCATTATAACCTTTTGTACGAATATGAAATTTAAGATCAGCAGGAGTTTCATTGATTAATGTTAAACCAATTGATGCAACAATTGAATTTAATACACAAATTGGTAAATAGTGTAAATAATCTAACATAAATAATGTTACAAATAATGTTGCTAACCCCATAAATGCACCAGCCATTGGAGTTCTTGCACCATTCATTGCATTTAATTTAGATCTACCATAACCACCAAATGATGGTAAACAACCAAAACATGAAATTAATAAACCTGTTGTACCTAATGCAACTAATTCTCTATTTGAACTAATTGGAATTTCTAAGTTTGAACCTAAAGATTTTGAAGCTGTTGAACTTTCAAAAAAACCTAAAATTGCAGCCATTAATGAAATTGTAAATAAATCAGAATACATTGATCCATAATTATTAATAAATGGTAAACGAAATTTAAATCCTTTAACTGATATATTACCAATTATATCAACTTTTAAAAGTTTATGAAATTTAAAATGAGTTGATAAAATTGTTGTTATTACAACAACAATTAAAATTTCTGGTACAAAACTAATTTTTTTAAATTTATGTTTAATTAATTTTTTTTTAATTGATCTTAATAATAATAAAGAAATAAATGATGTAAAACCAATAATCATTGTTGGTTTATGATATTGATCATAATAATTAAATAGAAATTTAAATTTATCAAAAGTTGAATGATAATGATTTGAATTATTTGCTAATAAAGAATCTAAACCAAGCATTGAAATGATCGAATTTAAAACCATTGAAATACCAATGGCAGTAATAAAACCTCTTAACAATGAACCACATAAAACATTATCAATATAACCAAATCTACCTAGACCAAAACCTAATAATATAGCACCGGAAGTTGAAGTTAATACAACTAAAATATCAATTGGATCTAAATTAGGATCAGTTGAATCTTTTAAAGTTTTTTCAATAGCTTGACCAATAATCATTGAGACAGCAGCTTCAGGACCAATAATTAATTGAGGAACTGAACCTAATATACAATAAACTATTGGAGCAATAGATAAACCTAATAACCCACAAATTGGGGGTACATGAGCTATAGCTGAAGCAAATGACATACTTAGTGGAATTTGATAAGAAGCTAATGATAAACCGGCCATAAAATCATGTAATAAAGATTCAGAATCATAATTTGGTAGCCAATTATAAAAAGGTAAATAATAATGTAATTTTTCATACCATGAAAGTGAATAATTAATTCTAACATGTGGGATAGTTAATGGACTAATAGCATTATTATTTGATAAAAATGGCAACTCATCACTTATTGAACCATAATTATTATTTGAGTTATTATTATTATTTAAATGTAAATGACAATTACAATTTGAACCACAATTACAATTTGGATTATTTTTCAATATACTCATTAAAGAATTTGCATTTGAGTCTTTTCTTTGAAGTTTAACAGATTTAAGAAGTTTATCAGGACTGTTGATGTTGTTGTTAATGCTATTATTATTGTTATTATTATTATTATTATTATTATTACCACCTGGTAAATTTGTTGGAGAAGGACCAGATTTTGATGCAAGTGGTTTCCTCACTGGGGAGGAAATTCTGTTAGATGTATTAATAGACATATTAGGAAAAGTTATATTTCCCAGTCAAAATGGGGGGATGAGGGTGGGTATTATTATTAATGAAATTATTATTGGTATTCTGGGTATTAATTTAAGCTATATATAAAAATATCGTATGTGGGGAGAGTGCAGAAAAGGATATGATTATTTTTACAATGATATTGATTTGATAATAAAAAAAACATGAATTGACACCAGCCACAATGTAAATAAGTATCACGTGGCGTCGCACCAGCCTCCGCACCACCCCCAAATAAAACACATCACGTGCACTCACCGCATAACGCATCCCGCTACGTGGTGTCACGTGCACCATGCCCCCACCAACCAACTGAACTTTTCCAAATTGGGAAACAGCACCGAGGCTCATTTGGGTTCCCTTAAATTAAGAAAACCCCAGAAAGACAAAAATCAGAAATGATAAATCAAAGTTCAAAGAAATTTATACCGATTTCTTTTCTGTATATACTTTAATTAAATCGGCATTCTTTCTCCTTTTTATTTTTTTTTCTTAATATTATACTATACATCGATTTATTGATTAAAAACTTATTGGATTGTTTGTCTTTGATATATATATCATTAAGACGTTTTAAAACAAACCACTCTTCAAAGAAACAAGGGGCTACCATACCGGTTTAATTCTCCGCAGCAACGTCACCGTCCCATCCGATTCCGGATTTCAAAATATATTCATTTTATATTATATTTTATTATATTAGCATACTGCTTAAAGTCGAATAATATATTAACGACAAATAATATATTAATAATAAAGATCAAGATGTCGACTACAGCTTTATCTTCGATATATAATAATCAACCATCACCTCACTCCGGACTCTCTCAACCTACAATTATTACCCCTGATAATGATCACATATTCCCCTCCGCGAGTGATAACAATAACAATAATAATAATGATAATAGTAATGATGATAACGATAATGATAATGACAATAATACTACAACTACAAATATATCCCAAATTAATGATGATTTAACTAATGATACAACTATAATAATGAATTCATCTAATAATATTTTACCTCAACCAAAACCTAAAAAGAAATCCAAAAAAGCTAGTCTTATTAAACAACAACAACAACAAATTCATTCAAAATTCTTAAATAATGATTATTTAAATTATATTGAACCATTTCCTGTATCACCTCCTGACTATAGTACTTTACCTCCAGGTGGTATTCCAAATTATCCGACTTTTAATAATCCATTAGAATATCATGAATCATTACCAAATTATACTTCAACTGTTTATAAAATTTCAAGATTAAATAGAAAAGTTGAATGGATTTCTCCTTATGAATTAGCAAGTCAAAGATCTTGGAAAAAAGTTATTGTTGAATTAAATTCAACTCAATTAAATATTTATGATGGTGATTTTAAAATTAATGAAAATGAAATTTTATCAAATATGAAACATTTAAATTTATTAAAATATGAAAATTATAAATCAATTTTTACTCAAAAGAAAGATTTAAATTTAAAAGATTTTTTAACAAAGAGACAATTATTAAATCCAAATAATTTAATTAAATCATATACTTTACAATTTGGTAAGATTGGTCTTGCTATTGATTATAAAAAAAAGAAACATATCTTGAGATTAAGAGTTGAAACTGAACAATTTTTATTACAATTTCATACAGTTGAAGAAATGATTGAATGGTATTCAAGTTTATCCTTAGGTATTGATAATTCTTTAGATGTTGGTAAAAGAGATATGCCAAAATATAGAACTGTACCAAGAAGAAGAAGATTAATGTCTGTTCGTGAAAGTAGTAATAATAATGATAATAATAACGGTGGTAATGGAAGACATCATCATTCAATAATGACAAGATCAAGAAGATCTCAATCATTAGATCATCATGCTATAGCTGATGTATTAAAACGTAAATTAAGTTTTAGTGATTTATCATCATTAGATAATAATTCAATACATTCAAGAGCAAATTCTATTCATTCAATAAGTAGAAATAATTCAAATTCAAATTTTTTACAAATTCCATTATCATCATCATCATCAATTAATAATTCAAGTTCAAAAAATAATATTAATTTGAATAATTCAAATCCAAATAGTTTATCAACAAGTCCAGTTTTAAAAAGTAATTCAATGTTTTTTTCAAAATTAAAATCAAAATTATTAAATTCAAGTAGTATTAATCATTCTGAATCAGTTAGAAGAAATACAAGTTTTACATTATTTTCAAATAATCCAACATCATCATCATCATCGGCAGCAGCAATAACAAAACCAAATATTTTAAGATCACAATCATTTAATAATGATTCAAATGATTCATTGCATATGGAATTTAATAATAGATTAAGACTTAGTACTCATACAAGTCCAACCGAAAATAATAATAATCATAATAATAGTAGTTCTTTAAGTAATCATAATGGTTATAATAATGCATTAATGGAAAGTTCTAATAATAATAATAATTCAATAATTCATAATGATACAACTAATAATAATACCGATAATGAAGATTATTATGATGATGAAGACGATGATGATGATGAATTATTAGGAGATGAATTAGATGATGTTGTTGTTGCAGATGAAACTGATCATGAAGATTATGATTTACGTTATGAAGAAGAAGATTTAGCTGATGAATTAGATGATATATTAGATGATGAAGAAGTTGAAAATTTAATTGAAGAAGAGGAAGAAGGAGATGATGAAAATGAAGATGAAAATGTAATTATGATTTCTGTTCCACAACAAACACAAGAAGAACAAATTATTCCTGATATTATTAATGAAACTGAGAATAAAGTAATTCATGTATCACCAAGATCATCAAGGGAATTTGAAGTTTGTTCATCTAATGGATCTCATGAAACATGTGTTACATCAATTGATGAAAATATAATTAAACAATCAACATCAACATCATCATTACCAAATTTAAATTATTCAAAATTATTTGCACCAATTCCATTACCTGAAGAAGTTGAAAAGAAAATTAAAAGTGATGAAAAATATAAAGAAGTTGAATATCAAATTAAAATGAAAGAAAAATATAAAAATATGCCACTTTCAAAAGCAAAAGATTTTGAATTACCAAATAAAAGAAGAATTATTAGAGATTCAATTAGATGTATGCAAACATTATTAGCAGATGAACGTTGGTCAGGTAAATTTTTGGTACGTGAATGTTCACAATCAACAATTTCAAGAAATAATTCAAATTCAAATTTGATGTATATGAGTAATGGTAATGATCATTTCTTAATGATGACAGATGATCAATTAACAAATTTACAATCAGCAACATTAATAAGTCAAGGATTTGGAATTCATCGTACAGAAGTTGCAAGTAATCATCATAATCATTCAAATAATCATTATGGTAATGGTAATGGTTTAAATAATAATAATAAAGGAGGAGATGGAGAAAGACGATTTCAAGAGTATATTGTTAGTCCCAGTGGATTGATTCCAAAGGTTAAAGAATATTACGGTTAGAATATAGATTATTTTATTATATTTCTTATTTTTATTTATTATATATAATGTATTAATAGAATAGTATTATAAATATATATACCACTAGTTTTAAAAAGATTTTTATCTTAATAATGTATACGCAAAGATTTGAGAATACAATTCTCCCTCTTTTCTCCACGCACGCGGATAAAACCGGTATTTTAACAAGAATGATTCAAAAGAACCCCTTGCCCTCACGACTCTCACCCCCGAATTCCAGCCAATGAAAACTTCGCGAAAGACCCGCACCCCATAGGCGCACCCCCTAAAACACCCAACCCCCCCTTCTGCCGAACACCGTCCTTAACTACGGACGATTTTTATAATCAAAATTCAAAGTAATTTGGTTGGTTGAAAAAAGATGTATTAACAAAGTTGACTCAATTTTTTTTATTATATACTTGTTCTTGTTTTTGTTTTCTTTTTTATTTGTTTTTAATCTCTTCCTTTTATTATTATATATTTATTTTTTAATATCTATTATTACCGGACTTTGCTCTCTTTAACTAGATATAGCTGTCCTTATAATTTAATTTCAAAAAAAATCTCTCAATTTAAACTCATATACGGTGTTTTTCTTTTTTTTTTCATTTTGACATTTTTCAATCCCCGTATTTTTGTTTCTTTAATATAACATTTACGATTATTCATATATACAATTCAAATAAATAAATAAACAAATCAACAAAGATGGTATTACGTTCATTTGCTAATTTTTCTAAATTCTCTTCAAGTTCAAAACCCTCATCATCATTCATACCCAAACGTACCTCATCTTCGTCAACTGTATCCCCGAACGGGAATCCAAAATATCCATTTTTTAAACCTTCATATTCAAAACAAACAGATTTACAATTATATGAATTTTCAACAAGAAAGAAAGGTCCAAAGAATTCAACAAATTCAAATTTTAAAAAAACTTATTTACCTGGTTCTTTATATTTAAGTCAAAAATATATTATATTAAATCAATCACATGGTTTACAAAATGATGAAAATAATAATGAAAACGGTAATGGTTCGAATGATATTCGTCTTCATCCTTATTTTAATAATGAACATAATATTAATGATAACTCAAATATCTTATTAAAAAAATCTTATAAAAAAAATAATATTAATAAAAATAATCAAGTTAATATTTTTATTAAATCAATTGATTCAAATAAAACTATTTTAAATATTAGACGTTCAAATTCAACACAATTTAAAACATTAACTTTAAATAATCAATCTTTATTAGATATCCAACAACAACATCGTTTATTTAGTTCAACTAAAAATGATATACTAAGTTCAATTAATGAAAAAGAAATTGAAAAACAAGAACAACAACAACAAAAACAACAAAAATATTTAGAAACTATTGTTGAAGAAGAAAATATTGAAATTGATATTAATAATTTATTTGAACAAGAGAAATTAATTGATTCAATGTTAAAAATTAATAGAAATAATGAAATAATGTCAATTTATCTTAGATTAAGAGGTAAAGATATTATACCAAATGTTGAAATTTATAATAAAGTATTAGAATCAATACCAAAGAGAAATATATCAGATGAAACTATTGAAGAAAATTTAACTCATCTTTTAAATGTTTATTCTGATATGTTATCAAATAATATTAAACCAAATGAAAAAACTTATAATTTAATTATTGAAAATTTATTAAATGGTTCATTAAAATCTTATTCAAATGGTTTAATTCAAAATGGTTTAGATTTTTTTAAAATTGCAATGGAATTATTTTTAATTAATTCTGATAAACAAAATTATTTTAAATTTAATTGTATTGAAAATGTATTAAAATGTCTTAATTTATATCAAATTACAAATTCAATTAATGCATTAGATTTTTATAAATTAATTGAATTAAATGAATCAAATTTTACAATTGAAAATAAATTAAGTATTTATAATGAATTAATTTCATTTTCTAAATTTTTTAATGATTTAAATTCAATTGAATTTTTTTATTCAAAAATTAAATCAATTGATGAATCAATTATTAATAATAATTCAAATAAAATAGAAATTTATTCAAATATAATTGAATCATTAAGTTATATTGGTGAATATAAAAAATCATCAATATTTTTAGATCAAATTTTAAATTCAGATTCAATTGAATTAAATGATAAATCAACTTCAAAATTATTAAGTCATTATATTATTGGTTTATCATTTAATGATCCATATTTAGCTTATGATCATTTATTAAGATTTAATTCAAATAGTTATTTACCAACAATTTCAATTGAATCATCAATTATTTTAATGACAAATTTTATGAAATTATCAAATTCATTAAATTTAGAAATTATTAATAAAATTTGGAATTTTATTATTATTCAAAAAGAATTTGATTATTCAATTAAAAATTTAAATAATTCAAAATATTTTGGATTTATTTTTAATTATTTAACAATATATTCTGAATTATTATTATTACAAGGTAATAAATCAAATTTAATTAAATTTACAAGAGAAATTTTAATCAAAGATAATTTAGTATTAGAAATTCCATCATTATTAAAATTAATTAAATTTTTAAATATTGAAAATAATGAAAATAATAATCAATTAATAATGAATTTAATTGTTGATCAAGGTTTTAAAAATGATAAAATTAATAATATGAGATTTAATAAATATCTTTCATATATTGCAGATTTATTAAATGATGAACAATCAATTTTAGTTTTTAATAATAAATTTTTTAAACAAACAATTGAACAATATAGATTAACAAATGATAGTATTTATGGTATAATGAAAATTATTAATAATTTTTTAAATAATTTATCAAATAATGAAAGTTTAAATTTAAATTTAAATTTAAAATATTTTTCAAAAATTTTAGAATTTGAATTTAATGATACTTCAAATCATTATGTTAAATTACCTGATGAAATTAAATCATTTAAATCAAAAATTTTACAATACTCTAACTAATTAATGTCCTCTTCTTATTTATTTATATAACTTTATATATATACCCACATACACTTCATGAATATACACTTATTAGCATATAATCTAATAACAGTAATAGTAGTAGCAAAAAAAAGAAGATTGTATCCTTCTAAAAGATACAAACAACTAAGAAAAAAAAAAAGACAAATGCTCTCACTCAGAGTCGAACTGAGGATCGCCACATTACTAGTGTGGCGCCTTACCAACTTGGCCATAAGAGCTAATTGCTTGAATGCCGATAACGGATGTAAGTCCGGTCAACGGGACAATTTTGGGGTTACCCGGCCGAAAATGTCTTTAAATTCTTAATTTTAAGTATATTACAATTGTAAACCTCGGGGTTTATATATATCTATTTAAAGCTATCCATCTGATCTAACTTTGAACAAGATAGAATTATATCTTGTATATAATATATTCTTAAGTTATTTAATGAAAACAAAAACCAATACATCACGTGATTTATAACTTAAAACTATGTTGTATGGATTTCAAAAATTTTTAATAATTTGAATTAATTTATTAAATTTTAAATATTATTCTATATTCTATTTGAAGTAAATGAGATTTTAAAGTAATTGTATTTTGAAAATCAATTCTTATAATTATTATACTAATTTTAATGTCAAAAAATAAATAAATTTATCAAGTTTTTAGGTTTTAGAAAATTATTAAATGTTACAAAAAAATAAATTTAAATTTTAAAAAATGGATTTTTTTTTCATTTTTTTCTAAATTAATTAAGTGTTTTTGTTATATTAAAAGAATACTTATGTATTTAATTATAAATATAATATATTTAAAGTTAATTTCAATCTTTGTAATTTAACTAAGTTTAATTTTTCAATATTTTGATAATTTTTCAATTGAATTAATTCATTTTTTAATAAAAATTGTAATTCATTACCTTTAATATCATCTCTATTTAATTTATCTAATAAGATTTTATTTGTTAATTTATTTTCATTTAAATTATCTAATAATTGAGCTAAATTGAATAAAATTGAATTATTAAAAAATTCAATTGCTTTTGAATAATCTTTACTTGAGATTCTGAAACCATAAACAGCTCTCATTGCTGATCTATCTTGTGTCTTTGGAATTTCTTGTAATTCTAATATTTGAAATTGAATTAATTTAATTAAAATCATACGAATATCTTTTTCTTTCATTAATGATATTTTAGATAAATTTTTTTCATCGATTAATCTTTTTTCTTCAATACAATTCATAATTCTTAAAAATGATGAACCAAATATATTTCGTATATATGATTTAAATGCAAAAATTTTATATTTTGAATTTAATTCTTTGAAATTTATTGTAAATATATCTCTTGAATGACCTTCTGAAAGAAATGGTAATCTTAAATCTTTTGATAATAATTTTAAATGTTTATAAATTAAATTATTAAAATCATTTGATGATGTAATATCTTGATGTAAACCATTTTCAAGTTTAAATCTTTTTGTTATTGGATTTGATAATCTGCCGTCATCATCATTGTTTTGTGAATCATCATAAATTGTATTTAATAAATCATTTTTAAATGATTCACCATTATCTTCAGATCTTTCAATTTCTCTTAAAATTTCTGAGGATGAAATTGCTATATTAAAATCAGTATCAGTTGGTTCAAATGGTGCTTCAGCAGCTGTATTAATTAATTGAACAACAAATGAATTAATTAATTTATAATCTGGTTTATTATCAAATTTTATTTTTTTTTCAATTAATTTTAATGCAATACTATAAATTTTTGAAGTAATTAAACCAATTCTATTTTTAACCTCTGATGATAATTGTAGATAAGATTGATATCTTTTAAATTTTTCAAAATTAACAGTTAAACTTTGATTTAAATCTCTTTTTGATAAATTTGATGAAATATTTAAATATCTATCAACTGTTGAATCTTTAACCATTAATAATTTTTTGGATTGTGAAATAACTTTACCTTTATTTTCAGCATTAAATTTATATAATTCTTCTTTAAATAAACTATTAAATACATCAAATTTATTTTGAAAATGTAATTGGTTAATTGGTATTAACCAATTATCATTAATTAATCTATTGAAAGTATTAATCATATTTTCCTTTTCATTATTTGAATTTGATAATAAAGTTGAAAGATAATCATTAATTGATAAATTACCTGATAATAAAACATTTTGAATAATTTCAGGATAAGTTGTATTTGAATTATTATAATAATCACTAACTAAATGAACAATATCATTTGAGTAAAATAATTTTAAAATACCTTCATTATTAATTGAATAATAATAAGTTTTTTTAGTTTTTTCATAAAAATAAACAATACAATTTAATTGTAATAAAACTAATAATGATTTATCAATTAATTTTTTATTTTTTAATTTTGAAAGTTTAAGTATTTGTAATTTTGTTAATGTATTATATTTAATTAATAAATTTGTAATAATTGATGCATTTGAACCTAAGGCTTGAGAAATTACCATAGAAAATAAATAAGACTGAGGTGACTGAGTCTTTGACCAAGGTAAATCTCTAGTCATTATGAGTTGTTGTTATGTTAGAAGTTGTGTAATTTTTTAAAGAGATAATGATGATTGAAAAAGGATTCAATGATTTTGGTTTTTGATTTTGATTTGATGTATGAAATTTTTTTTAAATCTTAGCAAAATCCCCCTTTTAAAATGGGAGTCCCTCAACGAACCCGTACACCAAGGATGACAGACGCATATCGACGCATTAAAAGACTATCGACGCTAATCGACGCAAGATGTAAGACAAAAAAACACCTCACACCATTAACATAAACCTCAACAACCAATTAAATCGCGTCAAAATCAAAAAACTCTCGCTCATTGAACAATTTCCTTCAAAAAAAATTAATTATGTTTAAAAAAAATATTAACTAAATAACATCAATTAAGACAACCTTTTTAAAAGAGAGAGATTTATATTCCCCCATCTCTTAATATCAGGCCATCTTGTATATTTAAATCATCTGTTCATAATAATAATAAAAGCAATGTTTAGAAGATCTTTTTCATCAACCGTCTCTGCTAAATCTTTCAAGGTCGAAACTGTTTTACCAGTCTCTGATTCTGCTTATTCAACTATTAAAGTTATCATTAAAAATGCCGGTTCAGGTTCAAACACTAAACCAGGTTTATCCAACTTATTAAAGAATTTTGCTTTCTTAAACTCTACTGATAAATCAGCTTTAAGATTAAAGAGAGAATCTGAATTAATTGGTGGTTCTTATTCATCTGAATTAAAGAGAGATTCAATTGAATTAACTACTACTTTCCCAAAGGAAACTTTACCATTTTATATTAATTCTTTAACTAACACTTTTAACAATGCCTTATATAAACAACATGAACTTGATGAACTTGTTAAACCATTTTCTTTCTCTGAAAGTTCATCTAAAGATACCGCTTTAGATCAATTATATTATGCATCATTTAGAAAAGGTTTAGGTAATCCATTACATTTTGATAACACTAAATCTTATTCACTTGAAGATATTAAACAATTAGCTTCTGAAGTTTACACTAAATCAAATATTATCTTTGAATTATCAAATGTTGAACAAAAAGATTTTGATAAATTTTTAAGTGAATCAAGTTTCAGTACTTTATCTGAAGGTACTCCAGCTAAACCGGCTGCTGCTAAATGTTTCACTGGTGTAGAATCAAGAATTAGATCTGCTGGTCCAACTATCGCTGTTATTGGTTCACCAGTTACTGATGCCCCAACTTACAGTTTATTAGCTGCTAAATTAGTTGATGAATTATCTTCATCTGCTGACCCAGCTTTAAAAGTTGTTTCAAAAGTTGCTCAATATGATTCTGCTTCTTTATTCTACGTTTCTGTTGAATCTAAAGATGCTGCTTTAGTTAGCTCTTTAATCTCTAAAGCCGCTAAATCTATTAAATCATCTTCTGGTTTATCATCATACAAGAAATTAGCTCAATTAAATAACATTGAAACTGGTGCTTCAGTTGATTTATCGAAGGCTAAGGATACCGTTTCTACTAAATCTTTCAACTATGTTGTTGTTGGTGATGTTGAAACTCTTCCATTTGCTGATGAATTATAAATTTGATATCTCTCGTTTTAAAATCACTCCATTAAATCTATTCTAATACAAATCTTATACAAAATCCATAATCCATCCCTCCAGTCGATAATTTAATTTTATTATTCATTCCAATCCCTTTTTTTTACAAAAAAAAAATAGAAACACATATTTTTCAAAAACAATTTATTAATATTCAAATTAAATTATTAAACATTTCGAAACTCATCTTTATCAAATATAGAAAAAAAAGAACATTCCAAAATTTACACCACTTTTTTTTTCCAAATCATACATACAATACATAAATAAAAAAAAATCCATATCACTTTCTTATATTCTTTTTTTTTAAAAAAATAGTTATATAACTACCTATATAAATAAACTTGTCTAAATTACAAAAAAATATAAATATATTTATAAGTCATTATTATTACAGTTTGTAAAATAGTAAAAAAAACATTAAATAATAGATTTTCTTTCTATTAAAATAAGGAGTTTAGATAGCTACATAATATACAAAAATTTGGAGTTGTTTGTTTTTATAATCTCTATACAACTTGTCTGATATACAGCACATTATTACATCTAATAAATAATTCTTCATTAAGCTTAGTACCTTCATCATCATTTTCTTGATCACCATTTAATTCAATAACATTATCCATTAATAAATTCATGTAATTATCAACAGATTTTAAAATTCCTTTATATTTTAATCCATTAAATTTAAGATTAACTTCAATTTGTTTATCTATTAGTGAATGTAACCATGGTTTTGGATTAATAGGCTGGAATGACATTTTTGATGTGTGTAACTGCGTGCGTGTATCTTTCTTTGTGTTTATAACAAAACTTGCTACTCTTCTTCCCTTCTTTGTTATATTAAAGTTGCTCTTTTAGAAATTTCCTTCTTTCAAAAAAAACTCTCGAAAAATTTCAAAAAATTGAAATGAATTTTTTTACATAATAAAGAAGAGTCGTTTATTTGTTGATTGTTCGTTATTGTATAGAACAAGTAATACACTTAGCAATCCATCAATTACAATGAGTGATTTTACTTCAAGACTTACTCAAGTGGATAACAATGATATCGATAATGTCGTTGAAGAAGATTTAATGACTGATGATTTACCTCCTCATCTTGCCAACGCTGGTTCAATTGGTGATGATGATAGTAATAATGACAATCAACAACAAGAACAACAACAACAATCAGAAGTAAAATTAAGAGATGATGCTTTATTTTTACAAGGTGTTGATAATCTTTCAACTAGAGATATTAAACTTTATGTTGACTCATTATTAAGACCTGAAATTGACTTAGAACAATTAGATAGAAATAAATTTAAATTTAAACTAGAATGGATTAATGATACATCAATTAATATTGTATTCACATATTTATCATCATCTGATGAATTAATAGTTGATACTTCAAATATTTTAAATGAAGCTTTAAGATTATTATCATTAAATTCAGAAGATTGTAATAATTTATCAAATGATGTTTTACGTCCTGCTCATCCTTATAATAAATCAAAAATTGATTCATTAACTTCAACAATAAATGATGATAATAAATCATCAAGTAAAATTTTAGATGATTTTAATAATGATAATAATGAAGAAGAAAATCAATCAAAATTAGAAATTAGACAAGCTTATAATACTGATGTTAAAGTTGCTGAAGCTTCAAAATACTCAAAATATTATTTAATTCATGGTGAACCAACAAGATATGATAGAAGTACAACTTACAGAAATAATAACAATAGAAATAATAAATACAGAGAAAGAGATAATAATAGAAGATATGAGAAACCAAGAAATTATTATGAAGAATATTTAAAAGGCGATTCAACAAATATAAATACTTCAAAACCTGATTTATTTAGAAGAGAAAATGAAGATGATAATAGAGGTGTATTAGGTCATGATTCTGAATATGTTGAAAATAATGAAAAATTTAATTCTATTAATAATTATAATAATGTATCTGAATATATTTCAAATAGAGATAATTCAAGATGGACTCATGATAGATATGATAGAAATGATCCATCACAAGATCTTAGAAATAGAATTGGTTATAATAATAATAACAACAATTACAGAAACAATAATAATAACAGAAAATTTCCGCAAGGTCCAAGACCAATTCATTTTAGAAGAGATGATAATAGAGGTAGAAATGGTAGAAATGGAAGAAATGGACAACAATATCGTCAAAGAAGAGAAGATGAAGCTGATTTATTACCAGATTTCCGTAATAATAATGAACAATCTAATTATAGAGATGTTGATATGGATGTCGATAGAAGTAATAGAGAAAGAGAAAGATCACCTGAACGTATGTAATATTAGTATTAATATATTTTAAGAATGAAAGACATTTTTTACGTAACTAAAAACACAGCACAAGTTTTGTAAATTTTCAAAAAATTTTCAGCTTTAAAAATTTTTTTTCTTCAACTTTTAACTTCTTTCACTTACTATTTTCTTTTCTTAAGAAAACTTATAAAATAAATATAATAGTTGATATATATATACTATTATCAAGTGACATTTACAAAGAGTTTAACAAAAGAATTTGTTATATTTTCTTTTTGTAGAATCTTGTAATAATGTATTATCACAACTATTATTTTTTTTCAAACCAGGATGCTAAGAAGATTTTTACGATTTATTACTTCTACTTGTAAAGATTGATACTACATGTTAATGAAATAAGTTTAATTATTTATTTTGTTAGCAACTTTTCCATCCAAGACAAACTACGTTGAACATATTTTCCATCTTTCGTGTTACTATTATGTATTTCATAGATGAATATGGGGAAGATACTTCGTGACATTTTATTTTATTAAACTATGTAAAACTATAAATTATGTAATTTTTTTTCTACTACCCATGTAGTAGCATTACCACCAAATATTTTAAATATTTTGTAATTATTCGTGGTTTGATGTAATAAATTTAAATAATCAAATACAACATTAGTAGTATTAAGATTATTATTATGACTACTATCATGCTTACCACAATTACCATGTTCTCCCCATCCCCAAGTATAAATTTTAGTATTATTATTAGTTAGTATTATACCATGTTCACTTCCTGTTGTAAATAAATCAATTGAATTGATTGTTAAGTTATTATTGTTAATTGGGAAATTCTGCCTATGTGAATTATTACCTATTGAAATGATTTTTTTTTCTTTATCATTAATTAAAAAATGAATTGATGACCACATCGATTTAAAATTTGAATTTTTAATATCATTGATTGATATTGAATTTAATAATTCATTGATTTTAAAATTATCTTTACCTAATAATTTGAATTGAATTTCATTAATATTTAATTTATTTTGTAATTTAAATATTGTAAAATCTCTGCAAATTGCAAAATCAATTACTTTATTATTATCTTCTTCTTCTTCTTTAGTTATATCAATTGGCTCTTTAATTATTTTATTTATGACTTTCTTTGTTTTATCATCATATATAAATTTTTGTAATTGACCTTTTTTATTATTACCCCATGTAAATATCTTTGTTTCGTTAAAATTTTCCAAATCTTTAACAATTAAAATTATACCTGAAATTGATGATTTAATCTTAATTATTTCATATTTAAAATCAGAATTAAAATTTAATTTTTGTAAAAGATTTGATTTACATTGTTTACCTATTCCTAATTCACCATTTAATCCATCACCAACAGTCCATATTTGATTATTTGAATCAATTAATATCGTAAAATCCCAACCTGTTGTAATATCTTTCCATTTAATATCTTCATCAATATTAGTATTTAAATTTTTCTTATAGAAATAACTAGGCAATGGAATTTTTTCAAATTGTAAAATATGTTCATCATTAGAAATAGAACAACATTGTCCAATTGAATTATCACCACAACTTAAAATTTCACCATTATCAAATAAAATCAATGTATGATTTCCTCCACATGAAATTTTAATTGGTTTAATATTATTAAAAGAATTATCATTGAATTTTATAAGCTTTAATTCATTTTGGTCTTCATCATTTCCTTGACCTAATTGATAATTACCGTTAGATCCACACGACCATATTCTATACATATTGTTTCTTATTTAATCTTTAAAGTATCATATAAAGAAAGACTTGTATAATCAATAATCTCTCTCTTTAATTATATCAACATATTTTAGGCAGTGGAACGAAAACGCGTTCAAAAGAGAACGTGAAATTTTTTTCTTACTTTTTTAACAGAATCAAATCAAATCATTCTTTATTCTTCAATTATAATTACTATCAATTAATTCATTGATTGGAATAGATAGAACCAATAATCACTCACTAAAAAGTTAATCTAATATATCATCAACATATAACAGAAGACAAGGAGATAGATGAACACACCTGAGAGGAAAATAAGTCCACATCCCTCAATATTTACAGTTTTATCAAGTCCACAAAACACGTCCGATTCAACTTCAAATATACAAGTTTTAAGTTCATCACCAATTTCCAATTCCAAAATGAGTAATTCTGATAACAATAATGGTTCACCAGTATCAAGTTTACGTGAAAAATTCTCTTATAAACCTGGTTTAGCTAATTCAAATGAAAATGCTTCTTCTACTACAACCCCATCATCTACACCATCATCTGCTTTATCTCTTGAATTAAAAAGAAATTTTATTGCATTAAAGAATAAATATCCAAATTTAAATTACCCAACTATTTTAAGAGCTTTAAAAACACGTAATTTAAGAGAAGCTTCATCTTATTTAGCTACTTTACCATCTGAAAAAATTGTACCTCAACAATCAACTGCTGCCCCTAAAGGTATTGCAGTAGTTAAAAAACCAACTAATAATAATGATTCTAAAGTTGTAGTTCCTTCTTCATCACCAATTAAACAAGATGTACAAAGTTCAAAAGTTGAAATTCAAAAACCAAAATCATCTATTTTTGAAAAATATTCTTCAAATAAATCTATTCCAAGATTAAAACTTAATGCTGGTGCTTTTAAAAATAATCAGAATCCTTCCGCAAATAGATTAGCTTCATTATCATTTGATTCAACTATGAATGGTTCAACTAAATTACCATTTGGTAAACCTTTGAAAGGTCCAACATTTAATGAAGATGAAGATGATGATATGGATGATTTTATCGTTGATGAAAATGATGAAGAAATTGAAAGAAGAGAAAAAAGAGCCAGAAAAGCTGAACGTTCTCAACACAAGAAAGAACATCAACAACATAGTCAAGAACCAATAGTTAAAAGACAAAGAAAACAAATTACATTAAGTGATAGTGAAGAAGAACAATTATCTGATAAAAATAAAGATGATGATGAAATGAAAGGTAAGAACAACGAATCAGCCGATGATTTAGAAGAAGATGATGATGACGATGATGTTGAAATTATTGAAGATGACGATGAAGAAGCTAATCTTAAATTTGAAGAAAGAGTATTGGATTTTTTAAATACATCAGAAAAAAGAGATATTGCAGATATTGCAGGTGTTCCGATATCAATTGCATCATTATTTATTGAAAGTAGACCTTATGAATCATTAGAAGATATCGAAAATACTCAATTTGATGAAATTGAAGATCAAGAAACTACTAGTTCAGGTAGAGTTAAAAGAAGATCAGTTAAAAAGAAACCAACAGGTGAAAAAATTGTTGAAAATTCAATGAGAAAATTACGTGGTTACGATGCTGTTGATTCTTTAATTAATAGATGTTCTGAATATGGTAAAACTATTACTTCTGAGATTAATAAATGGGGTGTTGGTATTCATGGCGATGATGGTGAATTAGAAATCGTTGAAGTTGATGTTGAAAAAGATGTCGATGATGATGAGAGTGATGTTGTTGAAATTAAAGCTGAAACTTTAGATAAACAAGAAGTTGGTCTTTCACAAGGTGATAAACATCATGGAGAAGATGATAAAGAAGGAGGAAAAGACTCTGTTAAGGAAGAAACTTTAGATGTTAAGGAAGCTGAAAAAGTTGAAGAAGTTAAGAATGACCAAGAAGAAGAGGACGAGGA
The DNA here is from genome assembly GCA_030568155.1 of Wenyingozyma suzukii. Lineage (NCBI taxonomy): Eukaryota > Fungi > Ascomycota > Pichiomycetes > Pichiales > Pichiaceae > Wenyingozyma > Wenyingozyma suzukii. Next base: position 110,247 of record JAJLTK010000023.1, read on the forward strand.
AGAGGAAGAGGAAGTGGAAGAAGAAGATGTTGATGATGAAGACGAAGATGAGGAAGAAGAAGATTATTTAGATGGTGATTCTGATGATGAAGATGTTAGAGCTAAACCAAGAAGAAGAATGAATTTCCAAAATGAAACTAATAGTAAGATTGGTTATTTCCATAAAAAACCTGAATTATTAGATCCAAATATTTCATTAAAGAATTATCAACAAGTTGGTGTTAATTGGTTAAATTTATTATTTCAAAAAAGATTATCATGTATTTTAGCAGATGAAATGGGTCTTGGTAAAACAGTTCAAGTTATTGCATTTTTAGCTCATTTAAAAGAAAAAAATTGTGAAGGCCCACATTTAATTGTTGTACCATCATCAACTTTAGAAAATTGGTTAAGAGAATTTCAAAAATTTGCACCTGAGTTAATTGTTAGACCATATTATGGTACTCAAACTGCAAGAGTTGATTTAAGAATTGAATTAGAAGATTCTAGTCAATATGATGTCTTAGTTACTACATATAATTTAGCAACAGGTAATAAATATGATCAACATTTTCTTAGATCAAGAAGTTTTAACGTTATTGTTTATGATGAAGGTCATATGTTAAAAAATTCAAATTCTGATAGATATTCAAAATTAATGAAATTAAGTGCAAATTTTAGATTATTATTAACTGGTACACCATTACAAAATAATTTAAGAGAATTAATTTCATTATTAGCATTTATTTTACCAAAAGTTTTTTCATCTAAAAAAAATGATTTACAATTTTTATTTGATCAAAAAGTTACAACATCATCAAGAGATTCTGATGAAGATGCTGAAGATTATAATCCTTTACTTTCACAACAAGCTATTACAAATGCAAGAAAAATGATGGCACCATTTGTTTTAAGAAGAAAGAAAGATCAAGTAATGAAATATTTACCTAAGAAGAATCATTTTATTGAATATTGTGAATTAAATGATGAACAAAAATTTATTTATCAAAAACAATTAGATATTGCTAAAAATGCAAAATTAGAAAGAGAAAGAAGAAAATTATTAAGTTCAGAAGAATTACGTCAAGAAGATAAATTACGTAAACAAAATAAAGAACCTCCATTAAATACAAGTTCAAATGCAATTATGCAACTTCGTAAAGCTTCATTACATCCAATGTTATTTAGAAATCATTTTAATGATGAATTACTTGCTAAAATGGCAAAAGATATAATGAAAGCACCAGAATATCGTGAAGCTAATGAACAATATATTTATGAAGATATGCAAGTTATGACTGATTTTGAATTAAATGGTTTATGTTTAAAATTTCCAAATGTTTTACAAGATTATATATTACCAACTGAAAAATATATTGAAAGTGGTAAAATTAAAGTAATGATGGAAATTATTGATAAAGTTATATTTAAAAATGAAAAAGTTTTAATTTTTTCATTATTTACACAAGTTTTAGATATTTTAGAAAAAGTTTTAAGTTTTTATAATATAAAATTTTTAAGATTAGATGGTAGTACAGCAGTTGATGAAAGACAAGATATAATTGATAAATTTTATGAAGATGATCAAATTCCTGTATTTTTACTTTCAACAAAAGCAGGTGGGTTTGGTATTAATTTAATCTGTGCAAATACTGTAATTATATTTGATCAATCATTTAATCCTCATGATGATAAACAAGCTGAAGATAGAGCCCATAGAGTGGGTCAAACTAAAGAAGTTAATGTTTATAAATTAATTACTAAAAATACTATAGAAGAAAATATTAGTCAAATGGCTCAAAATAAGTTACAATTAGATGATTCAATGACAATTACAGATGATCAAGCTGTTAAATTTGTTGAAAATGCGTTATTTTCCAAATAAAATAAAGGAAAACTCTCCCCTGTTATATATAGACAAGACACATATATTTTTTTATAATAATAATAATAATAATAATAATAATAATAATAATAATCCTAATAATACTTATAACATTCCATATACATAAAAACCCAATCTTCATCAAGAAGAAAATTGTACTTCAATACCATAACCAAATACTTTTGGTATAGCATCTTTAACATCAATTGAAACACCACTACTTAATAAAAAATCTTTATATTTGCCTTCCCATAAGATATTTAAATTTTTCTTTTTTAAACTTGTATTAACCATAAATGAAGAAGTAAAATTTGTATTTTCAAAATCTTGAATATATCTACGTGACGCATTAGCACCTAACCATCTACCTGGTTTAACATGCATAAAATTATTTAAAGCCTTTAATTGATCTTCTTCATTTAATGAATTAAAAGAATTTGGATCTTTAACAAAATCTCTAATTAATGGTAATGAATCTTTCTTGAATTTTATAAGATCAATATTTGAATAATCTAAATTTTCAGAAAAATTTCTCTTTGGATTTAAATCATTAATTCTCCAAAAATTATAACCAAGTGATAAATCACTATCATATGAATAAACATTAAAATCATATCTTGAAGTAAATGTTGTACCTAAACTTGTCTTTATTGCATAACTTGATGAAATTGAACCTAATAATGGATTAACCGATATTGTCATAACTAAAGGTTTTCCAGAAGATGATAAATGAGTTGAATATCTAATTGAAGTAGATATACCTGGTGACATTGATGTAGCAGCATACCATAATTCGGTACCAATTGATAACATATTACCATAAGATTCAATATCATCATTTAAATTTTTGGATTGTTGTAAAAATACATTATTTTTTTGACCTCCAATATTATATAATAATCTTAAACCTAAAAGATTTTCCATTGATGAATATATATATTCTTGTGAAGATTTACCAGAATCTCTTTGTAATATAAAAGTTAATAAACCATTTCCTAAAGGTTTTGATTTTGTCTTTGGAGTGGAAACACATTTTACAGTTAATTGAGTTGATTCGGTTAATCTTTGTATAAGTAATGCTTCTAAATATTGACTTGGAAAATACATTTTAGAATAAAGTAAAGTTGGTCTTTTTTGTTGTACAGCTTTTTCTCTTTTTGAATATGTTGATTGAATTAATCTATAACCATTAACAACAGATTGTAAAGGCATACTTGTTGAATTTGTAACATTTTTCATATCTATAGATGAATAGAAATATGCCACAGAGCTTGACAATTTACCCATTTGGGCCAATTGAAAAGACGAATAACTATGTTCTGCAGTTTTTGATGAAACATTAAATTTAAAACCTTTTGGTATTTGAAAATTTAATAAATTATTTGATGTTGAATGAATATTTTCATATAAGTTATCTTGATTCCAACCTGTACTATCATAAAAGCATCGCTGTATATACTCCATGTAAGCCAACATTATACCGGTTAACAAACAAACAAACAAACAAACAAATAAAAGAAAGAATCCAACAAAATAAAACACAATAAAAACCCAAAATTTCCCCTTAAATTTAAAAGAGTGCAAAAAATCAAAAAGCAAAAAATATGAAACTTTTTTATTTCGTTGGATTTTTTGGGATTTTTGATTTGATTTTGTTAATTTTGGTTTTTTGGTTTTTGTTATTTAATTAATTATAGTACAATACAAGGCATCAATAAGACATGCAATCAAGTAAACCACGAAGAAGTAATAGTGGATCTACTGGTTCATTTTCAGATCAAGCATTTTCACCCCCAACGTCTCCTTCCATTTCTCCCGTTTATTCACCGGGCCCTGTTTCAAGAGAAGGAAAACGTTCAATCGATTATTCTCCAACAAGAGATGATGAATATGCTATAGCTTCAGATTCAGATGTTTGGTCACTTGATAATTATGGTGATAATACTAATTCTAACACTAATAATGATACTAATAATAGTTTTACTATATCATCTGACTCATATTTTTCACATCATAGAGATTCTCAAACAGATTCTAATAATAGAGAAAGAGGTAGAAGATTAGACCCACCTTTACCACTTTTTAATCCATCTCCTACAAGTAATGTTACAGGTGGTTTAAAATATTCAACTTCTCCAAAATCTAAAATAAATGATAGAAGAAGAAGTGATGTTTCTGTTAGATCAATTGATTCAACATTATTTTCAGATAATAATAGTGATTCTGATACACCTATTCAAAAAACAAGACGTAGAAAACGTTCTGAGAGTATTGATAATAATAGTAATAATGCTACATCAACAGGTGGTAATACTAATACTATTTCAAGTACTTTAAATAGAAGAAGATTATCATCAAGATCAAGAGCAAGAGGTAATGATATTTCTGAACCACCAGCCGCTAAAATATTTAGAAATTTATTAATTTTAGAAGAATCTTTAAGACAACAATATGATCAACAACAACAATTAAGACATACATATTTTTCATTTTTAATGATTATGGGTCTTATACTTGCAACAAGTGTTTATTTATTAAGTAGTAGTTCATCATCAACAAATACTTATATTCATTTTTTTTATCAAATTGTTTCATTAATTAGTTTTGTTACATTATCACTTTTTTATTTATCAGGTGAATATAATAGAACTATTGTCAGACCAAGAAAGTTTTTAACAAGTACGAATAAAGGTTTAAGACAATTAAATGTTCGTATAATTAAAATTAGAATTAAAACAACAGATAATCTTTCAGATTATTCAAGATCTAGTATGAGGATATTAGCATCTTTAATAAATTTTACATTAAATTCAATAATTTTAAAATCACCAATACCAATTATACCAAAGAGTATAATTGAAAAAATTAGATTATTATCATTATCAATGGAGATTAGATCTCAACCAAGAATAGGTCCAACAGAGGTTAAACTGGTTTTAAACTCAAGAATCTTTAATACCGCTACAAGAGAACAATGGGAACTTTACAGAAATGAATTTTGGGCAAAAGAAGGATCCCGTCGCAGAGCTTTGCTTTTAAAACAAAGAGGAAATAAATGAAGTTTTTTATAATTAATTATTTCTCATAGTCATACATACATACATACATACATATCTTTGCATTAACTAATAATATTAAGAAAGTAAACGACAACAACAGTAAACTATCATAAAATCATTAAAACATCATTAAAACATCTAAACACCAAAATCAAAAATCAGAAATCAAAAATCAGAAATCAAAATTTCTCGATAAAATCAAAAAAACGCTTAAATAAGACAACAAAGACACATCATAAATTTAAAATATGATATTCTATTATTTTTTGTTTTCTAATATACTATTTGTTTAGATTTATAGATATATATTGCATATAATGGTCACTAAATTAGAAGTAACTGACCAGGAGTGGCAAGGTACAGTGAATACAACGTTCACAAAATCAATTCCAACTCAAGATTCAATTCAGTTGGAAATTCAAAAACTTTCAAAATCCTTACAACAAGCAACTCATGTTACTCAATTAAACAAATTAATAAATCAAATAGATAATAGACAAAAACAACTTGATGATATCATTAATAAATTTATACAAAGAGAAGCTATTAGTCATCAATCATCAATTAGATCATCTGAAATTTCAAGAGTTGAATTATCATCAACTTTAAATAATTCAAGAGTTTTAAAAAAAATATTAGATGATGCAAGTAATTTAAGTACAAAAATTACAGAAAAAGTTAGAGTATTAGATTCTGAAAAGACAAAGATAATAAAAACTAAAGATTATGTTGAAAATGTTAAATTATTAAAAACTGAAATTTTAAAAGCTCATAAATCAATTAAAGATCAAGATTGGTTATCATCTGCAAATTCAATTAATATAATTAGAAATTTACCTGAAGGTTTAATAAAAGATGAATTTGTTGAATTTATTGTTCCTACAAGTGATGTTAGTGATATGCCAAGTCAATTATTAGAAACTTGGATATCTGATCTTAATGAATTATTTATTAAAGAATTTAATTCATCAGCTCAAAAGAAAGATGTACCAAGATTAACATATTTTTTCCAGTTATTTCCATTAATTGGTAAATCAGATGTTGGTTTAAATTGTTATTCCACATTTGTTTGTAATATTATAAGTGAACAATCAAGAACAATTATTCAAAAAGCTCAAGGACGTGATTCAAGACCCGATTTTTATGCACAAATTCTTTTCCAATTATTTCAAAATATTTCTGAAATTGTTCATCAACATTCAAGGGTAATAAAAAAATACTATGGATCAAATGTTATACCTTTTGTTATGTCAAAAATTCAAGTTGAATGTGATTTACAAAGTGGTTTAATCTTTGATACATTCTGGGATTCTAAAAATATTGGTAGACTTTTAGATTCTGTTTCCAAATATGATTATCCAATTTTAATTGATGCATTAACAAATGCTAATCAACAATCAAATGATTTCAATAATAATAATAATAACGATTTAGATGGTAATTCAAATGTTTCACTTTATGAAGTTGAAAATTTAATTGAAGAAATTTCAACAATGTTAAATCATTGGGCAATGTATAATAAATTTTTTGTTGTTACATGGAATGAAGCTTTATCATTATCATCAACAACAACAAATAATAGAGAATCTATGATAGAAATTAAACAAACAGTTTACCCAAAACCATTATTAACAAGTTCATTTGCTGAAAAAATTAAAGTTAAAATGTTTCCAACTTTTGATAGATTATGTACATTTGCATGTAGGAGAACTGTTGAAAGAGCTTATCAAATTGAACAATTACCTGATTTAGATCCACAATTAGTTACATGTGTTAAATTTTTAACATATTCATCAAGAGCTATAACATCTACAACAACTGCTAATTTATTATCAATTACTCCCGAAGATCCACCAATTACATCAATGATTGATGATATGACTGTTGCATTAAATCTCATTATGTTACAAACTTTATCATCAGGTCAATTATCAATTATTAGAAATATGATGTCAAATGTTAGAAGAATTTTAGAAACTGATTTTTTAAATTTATTAACTAAAAAATTACAAGATTTTCAACCACGTTTAAATTCAAATATTTTAACACAACAAACAATTCAAAATATTCAAGAAAATTTACTTATTAATGGTAATGGTAATGGTATTAATAATAATGGATTACTATATTCAAATAAAAATCCAAGTTCTCAACAAAATTTATTATCACCACGTAGTAGTACACCAATTGGTGGTGTTGGTAGTACTGTAAATAGTTCAATATTTGTTAAAAATGCAACATCAGCAATTACATCAGCAATTAATATTAATGGATCAGAATCTGATAATAGTTTAAGATTAGGAAATTTTATATCAATTTTAAATTCAATTTCAGTATTTGAAAAATATTTATTAAAATTAACAGGAATTTTAAAAGATAGATTAAAATCTGATAATTTATTAATTGTTGATGATCAAGAACTTAATTTATTTAAATCACAATCCGAAAGAAATAATAGCGAAATTATTAATGATGAATATAATATTTCATTAATTCAAGAAAATAATCCAGTTAATGAAAAAATTAAAAATATTATACAATTATTACATTTATCATTTAATGAAAAGACTAAAAATATATTAAATCATCAGATTAAAATTTTATATGATTTAGTATTTAAAAATAAAATAATTAAAATGATTAATGAAGTTTTTAAAAATGATGATGAATATTTAATAAGTTCAATTGAATCAACATATGAATCATCAAATTTAATAATTAAATTTATTAAAGAATGGAATAATCTTATAACACCATATTTAACAACAATGTCAAGAGATAATTTTTCATTATTAATTGAATTAATAATTTCACAAATTTCAAATTCAATTCAATTAAAAATTTGGTCATTAGATCATAAAATAAATGAATTAGGTTCAACAAAATTAGAAAAAAATATAAGTTTATTAATTGGTGAAGTTACAAAATTTGATTATAGTTTACGTAATAAATTTATTAAAGTTACACAAATTATTATGGTTATCGGATTAGAAGATGATGAAGAAATTGATGATTTTGAAGATATTGATTGGGTTTTAACACCTGTTGAAAGAAATAGAGCTAGAAATTTAAGAATTGATAGAAAATGATTTTTGGATTTACAATTGTTAAATAATTTCATTATATGCATTAGTGTATTTTTATATAAAAAATATGTACTATTTAAAATTTTATATTATAATTATTCATCTTTGGATGTTCCCTGTTTCTTTTCCTTTTCTGCCTCCTGCTTTTCCAAATATTCTCTTTCTAAACGTACTTTTTTAGCAAGTAAAATTTGTGCATCATTTTTAATTCTAAATCTACCTTGAATCATTGCAGGATTAAATTTTGGATGAGCAGATTCACACATTGAACCTTTTGGACAAAATCCATATAAATATAATGGACAAATTGTTTTACGTACATGTCTCTTTTGACAATTTGGACCATCTGGACAAAAACCTAATTGAGAATAATTTGAACATTCAGGTATTTTATTTTGTGGATCAATATGTAAAAATGAACATTCAGATCCTTGAGCACATGTACCTGTTGCTTGAAAATATGCACATTCTGGCATTTTACTTAAATTATATTCATGTAAAAACCCACATTCATCACCCATTTTACATAATCCACGTAACCAATATTTACAAACGATTTTATTTTTGAAGACTTTTGATGGATGTTTATTAGGGCAATTATTACCATTTGGACATGTCATTTCATTTGACCAAAATTCACAAATTGGTCTATCTGCATCTAAACCAAAACCAAATTGTTTTCGAAGATATGATTCGAATTTAAAATGTATTTTATTTTTATTATTTTTCTTTCGTATTATTGATGATGATGATGAAGAAGATGATGTATTATTTGTTGTTGTTAATGATTGTTGTTGTTGTGGAGGAGGTGGTAAATTGCCAAAAGGTACCATAGGACCAGGCATCATTTGCATTGGTGTAATCATAGACATTGTGTTTTGTATTAGATTTGATTAAATATATGCTATGTATTAATGATAGTTTTGCCTTTAAAGAATATTAACTTCTTTTTGATTTAAATTTTGATCAAACCTTCTTTTTTTCTCTTTAAAAAACAAGCGGAAAAATCCGTACACCTGATTTAGCGGTTATTTTTACTATTTTAGTGGTTTGAGTTTGGTCCCCCTACAAAATCAATATAAAGAAGGATTTAATTTTTTAAAAATAAATGGATAAAAGTTACATAAATAGACAAAAGAAAAAGAAAAAGAATAAGTAGAAAATAAGAAGTAAAGTAAAAATTTAAAAGGTAAAAAAGATTTTTGGAATATTTTTTTTTAAAAAAAATCGATAAAAATAGTAGATAATAAAACACTAGGAAATATTATATATCAAAAATGTTAAAAGTAAAAGAATGAAATAATTTGAGTTAAAATCAATTAGACACAAACATAAACATATTCATAAAACACAAAACAAAACAAAATAACAAAAGCACAAAACAATTTAAAACAAAAAAAAGAGCAAATATAAATGAAAAACACAACAATTCTTTTTTTAATCAATTCATTTAATCAATTTTAAGACTATCAATACTAGTTGTAGAGTTTCTAAACATTCTTGTATAATCACTCCAATATTTTTCAACATCATTACAACCAATAAAATTGGCTAATTTAAATATTTTTTCTTGACGTAATGGATAATGATTTGGAATTTCATAATTATTTAAATAAACATCTAATAATTGATCTGAACAACCAAATAATGTAAAAATATCATAAAGTAATGGTAATCTTGGATCAGCAGCTTTTGGATCAAGTCCTGAAGCAAATGGTAATAATTCATATTTATCATCTAAACCACTACCTCTTGATAAATTTGTTGTTCTTGAAAATTTTTGTTCAATTCGTATATTTGATCTCTCTAAATTACGTAAAGTTTGTTGAATTTGTGATTGAGTATTTATAATTGATTGAATAACGGAATAGTTTTGATTGTTACTATATAAATCAGTTGGATCATATAATGAACTTGCACTTAAACTATTTGATGATTGTTGTTGAGATTGTTGTTGTTGCTGTTGTTGTTGTTGAGATTGTTGACTAACAGAAAGTCTATTTCCATTTAAAGGTCTATGATCAACAACTCTAAAAGTCGGTGTTGCAACAGCAATTCTTCTTGATAATGGATCTGAATAATCAGTATATTTATTTGACATCAGTAAACCGTTATTATTATTAGCGGTATTGTTATTATTATTATTGTTATTATTATTTGAAGAATTTAATAATTGTTGAGGTGAATTAAATGAATCATTTGATAAATCTAATACACCACCATGAACACCTGATAATCTTTGATTATTATTATTGTTATTGTTATTATTATCATGATTAAAATTATTTGAATCTTGATTAACTATTGATGGATTTGATGAAGTTGTTGTTGCAGATGTTGAAGTATTTGAAGTATTTGAAGATTGATTATTTGAATTTGAATTATTTGAATTATTTGATGTAGATGAATTTTGATTATTTGGAGCTGCATTATTAACTACATTATTTGATTCATTTGAATTATTATTTGAATTATTATTATTATTATTTGAAGAAGGTGATTGATTATTGTTATTATGCTTAGCTCTTTTATTACGTTGAGCAGTTTCAGGATTAATTGATGAAGGGAATGGTCTTCTTGTAACAGTTGAAGGTTGATTTAATCCATGACTTTTATTAATATGCCTTGCTAAATTAGTTGGACCATTTCTTGATGAATATCTAAATGCTTTATTACATATTACACATTCAACATTTGAATAATTATCACCTTGTGATAAATGACGAAAATGTTGCCAAACCCAAGAATTTGGTGGTCTAGCCATTGTATATCAGATGTATAATTAAATCAAGGTAGAATTTAATTGAATTATAAAATAGATCAATAAATAAAAGATTGCAAAATAGATCAAATCAAAAAGGTGATGGAAGGATTGAAAGTGTCTGTATGGTTTTTATTAGATTTTTGTAAAGGAAAAATTGGCCGAGAAAAAAATTATGTGAAACCGAGAACGGTTTTTATGTTTTATGTTTTATGTTTTGTTGTTGTTGTTGTTGTTGTTGTTGTTGTTGGATTGGCTTGGTTTCCTTTTCTTTTTGAAATTAAAGTATACACTAAGATCAATCGGATCAAACGTAAATATACAATGAAAATAAATAACCCAGAAAATCAAACCATTCATTTCAAAGGGGGTTTAGTTGGGAAAAAATGGTTTAAAGGGGAGGGGAGAAGATTTTCTGAGTAATTTTTTGGGGGGGGGGATTTGGGGATTTTGGGGATTGATTGATTGGTTTATTTATCTATACACCTATATATTTATATATTTTGTTTGTAGGGTAGGTTAACGTTATACAGTTATATTCCAGACATCTATCTAATTCCTATCAATAATAACAACAATAGATCAAATCAAATCAAATAAAAAAAAACCAACAAACAAATTGAAGGAAGGTCGGCCGGAATTCGGAAAAAGCAAAAAACGAAATTTATCTATCGGGTTGTTTCCGGCCATTTACTTTTCACTTTTACGGCGGTAAAGAAATAAAGAAGGTAAAATAAAATAAAGATGATTTAATACTATTTAATTTACATATCATTTTGAGTTTCCTTTTGTGGAGTATTATCATGATAACTATGATCATTAATAATTGGGATTGATGATGGTGATGTAATACTTCCACCTTCTTGATCCATAAATGATGTTGATGATTGTTCAGTAATTGAATTATTACTCATTTTTAATTTAGATGAATCAGGAACAACTAATTTTAATCCACCTGCTCCTGTCCTATCATTAATTTCATGATCTTGATAATCTTTAATATTTAATGAATTTATATCATTTATTGGTAATCCAACTTCTTTACCATTTGCTGCAATTGTAACAAATTTATTACTATTATTACTCATTGGACTTCTCATTTGTTGTTGATTAACAAATTGTCTTTGTTGAATAATACTTGGTGATGCTTGTGGTGTTGAATTACTATTAATATCATTTGGTAATTGTAAAGATATTTCATCAGATTGTTGTTGATTTTGTTGTTGTTGTTCAAATGCTGTTGTTGGAATTTGTTGTTGTTGTTGTTGTTGTTGAATTGGCATTGTTAATATAGTATCTGTTTCCATTGTATCATCATTATCTCTTGATCTTAATGAAACACCTCCTGCAATTGATGATTGATTATCTGGTAATAATATACTAGTAGTTGCACCACCTCCTGCTACATTATTTAATTTCTTTCTCATAATACTATTTGATTGAAATTGTGATGATACATTTGATAATCTATGACTCTTTTGTGCAATTATTTCTTGTCTTTTACGCTCATAACCAATTGTTGCTCTTGCTTGTGCACTTGGTAATGATGTTAATTTTTTAATATCATTATACCATGCAATCATTGAATCAAATGATTCAGCTCTAAATACCCATTTATGACTTTTCATTGGTGAAATTCTATTTTTATTTGTTGATAAAACAAATTTATGAGGTGATTCTGGATGATTTTCATCTCTTCTTTGATGTTCAGTAATTTGAAAATCATCTAATGATAATGACATTATTGGTACTGGATCTTTCTTTCTATCACCACTTTTAAATTCATGTAAAAAAGTTGGTGTTAATACATACCAACCTCTTGAATAAGATTTTAAAAATTTTGATTTTCTTTCCAAAAAATCTGATCTAATTGAAAATGATAATGCATCATTTTGATAATTATAATTAATTTCATTTAAATGTCTCATTGGCAAATTTGGATCAATAAAATTTGAATCTCTTGCAATAAATGAATTCCATTCAAATTGTGGTGATTTTGTTAATATACTTGAATCTAATTTAACAATTAAGGAATCAAATACATTTTGTGCTTGTTGTCCAACTAATTTTGCATAAACTGTTAATGCAGTTTGAATTTCAATATAAACAACTTTTTCTAATTCTTTACCTGAACTTTGTAAATTAATAAATGCTTCATGTAAATAATTTTCTTCTGTTAATTGTCTTTTAATTTGTCTATCTAATGATAATTTTAATAAATATGGATCATTAATTGGCTTTAAATTTTGTGAATTATTTTTAGCTAATTCAATTGATTGAATATAATTTGTTAATTCTTGATTGGTAGTTTGTTGTTCTTTACTAACAGTATTTTTAAAATCACTTTGCAATCCTTTAATTTCTTTAATTTTAACTAATAAATCTCTTCTTAAATCTTCTAATCTTGGTATGATTGTTTGATTTAATTCTTTAACAGTTCCTTGTGCTAATAATGCTGCATTTGAATGATATTGATATAAAACTGTTGGTAAATCTTGAATTGATCCATTACCTAATGGTAAAAAGAACTTTTCAGCTAATTGAAATTCATCAACATTACCTGATGAAGATGATGCTGTGACACCTTTTGAATGTGGATGATTTGAAACACCATTAGTTGAATTAGTATTATTATTAGTAGAATTATTTGAATCTGCTTGATTAGTTCTAATTGGTTTATAATATTCACCATCAAGACCTTGAGCAACAAATGGGAATGTTAATGCATGATGTAATCTAATTTGTTGACGAATAATTTCTTCATTAACAGAAACAATTTCTCTTAAATAAACAATTAAAGATCTAATAATTGTTCTCCACGAAGAAAATCTTGCAGCTAAAGAATCTGTTGGATTAGCATTTGTTGGCATTTGAATTGATAAAGGATCTGAAGGATCTTTATGTTGTGGAGCTGAATTACTCTTTGATTTTTTCTTATCCTTTTCTCTTAAATTATTAATCATTTCTTGAGCTGAACGTTGTGATGTTAAAGATTTTGATTGAATTTGTTGTTGTTTTTGATGTTGTTCAGTTAAAGATTTTAATTGCAATTGATTTTGAGCAATTTGCTGTTGAGATACTAAACTCATATTGTGGGTTTGTTAAAAGATGCAAAAATAAGAAAAGATACAAGTGATAGAAGTGAAATATATATGAATGCTTTGATTTATTTTTATTTTAAAAAATATATATGGACTGAACAATTTTTAGTTGGCAGCGTTTCAGTTGATGATGGTCTTATTGTTTTTTTTCTTTTTGGCTCTTTTTTCCCTTATTGTATTTTCGGAAGTGGAGAAGAAAGAATTAATGAACCTTTTTTTTTATTTTCAAATCAATGAATAAGGTACAGGTACACAAATGCAGATGGTTAATATATCCGGGATTGATGTATTATAAACAATGACCACAGTTAAAGAAAGGAGGGAAATTTGAATAAAAGAAGAGGCGGCAATATATGGCTAATGAGTTGATTTTGTTTTCTGCTGTTTTTTTTTCTTGTTGTTTTTTTCCTTCAAAACTTTTTTGCGACGCGTCGATTTAAATTATGTTGGAAATTGGAATTAAATTTTAATTTACTGGTTTCAACTTTCAAAACAGTTTCCTAATTGGGAACCACCGATAAGGAGATATCAAAAAAGGGACCCGGTACTATAAAACCAACTATAATTGTCCCTGAATTTTTTTTTATTTTATTTTATTTCACTAACGTTGGTATGGAAATTCACCAATTGCCAAAAGAACAAGAATTTTTATAAAAAATGACAGAGAAAAAAATCTTAGTTATTGGGGCAGGTGTAATTGGTCTTACAACAGCTCTTCAAATTAAATCACGTTATCCTGATTATGAAGTTCAAATAATTGCTAAGAATATTCCGGGTGATTATGATGTTTTTTATACTTCAAATTGGGCTGGTGCTCAATGGTGTTCAGGTCATGTATTATTAGACGATGGGTCATTTGGTGATCCGTCTGACGAAACTATTGAAATGCATAAATTGTCTTACTTAAAATTTAAAGAATTATCAAAATTACCACAAACTTGGATAAGATCTCTTGATCTTTATCAAGGTGATATAGATGAGACTGAAACTTCTGAATATCATCAACCTTGGTTTCATGATTTTGTTGAAGGTTTTGAATTCATTGGTAAAGATCCAATCAAATTCCCTGGAGTTTCAAATATTTATAAATTAAGTACTTTTACAATTTCAACTACTCAATATTTAATTTGGTTATTAAATGAAAATGTTATTAAAGGTAATTCAGCTCAAAGATTAACTGCTAAATCATTGGAAGAAGCTTCTAATTTAGAAATTTTTAAAGATAATACTAAACCAGATTTAATTATAAATTGTACTGGTTTACTTAATAATCAATTATCTGATAATATAGATGATAAACTTTATCCAATTAGAGGTCAAACTATTTTAGTTGAAAATAATTTACCTTATCAAGTTTCATTTACTGAATCTCAGCCAAAAGTTAAAGGTGATTTTCTTATGGCATTTCCTAGAAAAGAAGGTGGGTGTGTATTAGGTGGAATTTATGATATTAATTCTACAAGAAATGAAATTGATCAAACTTTTATTGATGATTTATTAGTTAAAGTGCGTAAACATATTACCGAATTAAAATTAGATAAAGAAGATGTTAAAATTGTTAGAAATCAAATTGGGTTTAGACCAGGTAGATCTGGTGGTACTAGAATTGAAATTGAAAAAAGACCTAATTTTACTGTAATTCATAATTATGGTTGTAGTAATTTAGGTTATGTTGAAAGTTGGGGTATTGCTGAAAAAGTTATTGATTTATTAAATACGTTATAATTTTTTATTAAAATTAATTATATATAATTACAAATCTAATTTATTTATTATTACAAACATAATTTCTTTTGAAATAAATTATAATCACTTTGATTTAATTGATATTTTTTAAGATCTTCTTCATTTTTAATTAAATCAAATTTAAAATCAATTGATGTTAAAATAATTTCTTTTAACATTAAGCTTTTTGAAACTTTAATTTTAAAATTATTTTCATCAATATTTAATAATGGAAGATCATTAAGTAATTCTTTAATTAAATCGTATAATTGATCTCTAGTTGATTCTTCTTGTTCACTATTTTGAATCTTTAAAAATTTAATAAATTTTAAATAAATTGCACCACCAGTGGACCATGATGTAATATTTGTATGATTAAAATGGTTGATTAAAGTTTCTAATTCATCAATTCTTGAACCTCCTTGAATAATATATTCAGGTGCAACTTTTTCCAACATAATATCATGTGCCTTATCAAAATCGTTTGAATTAAGGTATGAATATGTTGAATTTATAAAATTTTCAATTTCATAAAATTTTAAACCTCTTGATCTATATAATTTATCGATTGGTAAATTTAAAATTTCAATTAAATTATTCATTTCAATATCTGAATCTAAAAATTTTAATTCATTTATATTTGAATTTAAAATTTTAAGAATTTCTTCTTTTGCTTTTACATCATCATTTAAAAATGATAATATACCAATTGATTGAATAAATAATGAATTTTCTTTTAATTCTTCATTTAATTTTAAAATAATTTCATCTTTAAATTGTGATTTTTCATTAGAAAACATATATGGTAAACTTTGTAAAATTAACCATTCATTTGTAAAATCTAATCCATTATTATTATAAATTTCTAATACTGATGTATCAATATGTGAAATACCAAATAATTTTAATGAATTATAATATAAATCATCAAAATCTGGTTTAATATCTAATTCAAATTCTAAAAATGTATCAATTATTTTACCTAATGGAATTATTTCATAATTGCCATATAAAATCATTAAATTTAATACAATACTCCATGTTAAACCTTTTGTTAATTTAATATATTTATCAGTTAAAATTTCACCTGATATTAATTGATAAATTTTAATTACAGCAGGTGGAATATACTTTAAATTATTAGTTCTTTGCCATTCATCTAATTGAGATTTAGCAGTTTGAACAATTATTTCATCATGAGAATCAACCATTGATATAATAACTGAAAGATGTGGATTCTCTGATGCAATTGCTAATTCAACTGCTTTTTCAATCTGACCTCCACAAATTAATATAAATATTGTTTCTAATGGATTCATTTCATTTTCATTTATTAATTCATTAATTCTATTTTCTGAAATTTCTTTTAAAAATGAAATTAATAATTCACGTCTTTTCAAATCAATAAATTTCATTTCTAAAATTGAATCTTCTTCAATTGATAAAAGATCAGCTTTTGTAAAATACGATGAAATTGTTGAATCATCAAATAAAATTGATAATAAATTCCATAAATATGAATTCTGTTCAGATGATGAATTTTTATTATAATATTTTAAAATTGTTTTAAATTCAATTTTAGATTTAATTAATGGCATATCATTAGATTTTCTAGTTTCTTTAGTGGAAAGTTGTAAAATTTCATTTATTAATAATTCAGTTTCTTTAACATTTTCTAATCTATATTTTGGTAATGAAATCATTTTCTTTTCCTTTGGTATTGGTAATTGATCAAATAATGCATTATTAACATCAGCAGGATTTAAACCTAAATCAGCTGAAGCAGATAATTCCTTATTAAAAACAGAGTAAAAACCGGCAGATAAATCTAATTGATTATTCCAATCATTAGAAACCGGATATTCTTCTTGAATTCTCATACCTAAAGTATCAAAATTATTCACATCAGGTTCATAAGCTTTAATATCTATAATTCCTTCAAATTCTTTATCTAAATTCATTTGAGGTTCATCAATAATTAAAATACTTGCATCATCATCATTTATAATATCATCATTAGATGGGACATGGACTAATTGATTATCAATATCATTTTCTAAAGATTCAATTTCACCACTTGAATTATCTTCATCCATTTGTTCATCATTATCATTAATGTTATTAATAAAATTTTGTTGACCAACAGCTCCCCATCCACCAGGAACAACACTTATATCTCTTTTGACAGTTGAACCAGGATAAAATTTAGTCATTTCTTGATATAACCCAGGTTGTTGATGTTTAATATTTTCAACTGCATTAGATACTATTTCTTTCTTTTTCTCCATTCTTAATTTTTCATATTGTTGTTGTCTCTTGAATTTTTCAACAAGTTCACTATCATCTGTTGATTCATCAACAACACCCCAAATACTAAAATGTTCAACAGAAAAGATATAGATACCTCTAAAACAATCATATCTAATATATTTCATACCTAACACTGATCTTCTTGATTTAATATATGATTGAACTATTGGAGATAAAGGATCTTTAATTGGTTCATTAGTGGTAGGATCCATTACAAAACATTGTTCAATTGTAATAACAGCAGGAACATTTAAACCATTACCTTCAGCTCTTTTAACACCAAATTCATCTGGATAAACTTGAACAGTAGAACCTTTAAATAATACAGCTTCACCTAATAATGAACCCCAATTATCTATAAATTCAGTTAAATCAACAGGCATTGTAAATTCTATTTGACCACAGTTTAATCTACCAACGGTAAAGTTTTCAACATGTGATAATTGACTTGGTGATAATTTAGATAATTTTTCAATTTGTGGAACACACCAGTAACCATCCTTATAGTTATTTGAATTATCAGTAGTTACAGTAGAACTACGAGTACTAGATCCATTGTAAATATCATGTTGAATACCATTTATGTTTGTATTTCCATTTCCATTTCCATTTCCATTTCCATTTCCATTTCCATTTCCATTTCCATTTCCATTTATTTTATCATTATTATTTATTTCATTTTTTTCAACTGTAAGTTCTGGTTCATTATCTTGAAATAAAGAAGGATATCTTGGAGTAAATCTTCTTGGTTCATTACTACTTTTAATACCATTAATTGTGGTATTTCCATCTGATAAGAGATTATTATTGTTTGTGAGTTTATTATTATTATCAGAATTTAAGGAAGGATATAATCTTCTTCTTTTATTAAGAATTTCATTAGGATTGATTTCTTCATAGTTTTTAAATGCACCACTAGCATGCCTTACGACTAATCTTCTATAATCTGGTTTTGCACCAATTGATCTACTTAATTCAGTCTTTTGTTGTCTTTTAGAACGATTGATTGTTTTTGATTTATTTATTGTTTCATATGCATTTGGTACAGAAGTTGGGATTTCATCAGTAAATTGTCTTGTAGAAGAGAAAATTCCACTAATATTTTCAAAAGAAGCACCTGCTAATCCAATACCATTACCAAGTTTCTTTAAAAAGGAAACAGTCTTTGAAGATGCTGGTGAAGATGTACTTGTTGAAGAAGGTGAGTTAAGATCTTGAAAATTTACAGATGTAGTAGAAGCTGATCTCTTACGTTTCAAATGTGGTAAAAGTCCATTCTGAGAGCCTGGTTTTCTAGCAGGTGTTAAAGATTTTGGCATTTCTGTAGAAGTAGTTTGAATTGATGTCGCTTTTGGTATATTTAGTCCATATGGATTACCATTTCCATCTATAGTAGAAAAAATATTGATTTGCTGTTGTTGCTGTTGTTGTTGAAACAATTGGCCTTGCTGTTGTGGTTGTAAATTAAATCCAGTGGGGAGAGTTGGTCTATTATTAAGTGATCCAAATAATCCTGATGTAGTTGTACCTGTAGCAGTATTTGTAGCAGTATTTGTAGCAGTATTTGTACCAAGTGTAGGTTTATTTAATGAAAAACCTGATGATAAAGAAGAAACAGCACCTCCTGATAATGCATTAGCGGTAGTTTGACCTGTTGTTTGTGAATTTCCAAATAAATTAGAAGGTTTAGAAGCACCACCAAATGAAAAAGTATTGCTGTTATTACTGTTATTACTGTTATTATTGTTAGCAGTAGATCCAAATCCACCAAAAGTGGACGTTGTCTGAGATTGAGCACCGAACATTGAAGTATAGAATGAAAGATCTGATAATAATTAGTCAATCACTCTGATTAATCGTAGTATTCAGTGATTATATATACAGAAACAATTGACCTTTTCTTATTAAGAAAAAGAGGATCAAATTAATGTTTCTTCTTAAATATGCTTTATTTAATAGCCCTTGTCAAAGAAAGTAAACAAAAAATGTTTCATTAATTTTTTCAATTGGCACATGAAAAGAAATGGCAGAAATTAGGGAGAAATCATACACCCGTACACCACACATACAACATCACCAAAATGTTGCAAAAAAAGGAAAAGAAAAAAAAGTCTCATTTTTGCAGGTGAAAAAAAAAATTAAAAAATTTTAAAAGAAATTTTTAAATGAGATCTAATAAGACCAACAGTAGTCAAACTTTTATATTCTTTTGATTTTATTATTTCCGTGTGCACTGTTCATCCATTGCTAACAATTGGTTACTACTAGGTCTAGGATCATTTATTACTATGAATATTTCTAAGCCGGTTGGTTCAGAAATTGTCTCTGTGGATTTTGGAGTCCTCTCCACAGATGAAATCAGAAAATTGTCAGCAAAACAAATTACAAACCCTGCTGTATTTGATAATTTAGGCCATCCAATAGCTGGTGGTTTATATGATTTAAGTTTAGGTGCTTTCTTAAGAAACTTATGTGCTACTTGTGGTTTAGATGATAAATATTGTCCAGGTCATCAAGGTCATATTGAATTACCAGTTCCAGTTTATAATCCATTATTTTTCAATCAACTTTATATCTTTTTAAGAAGTTCATGTTTATTCTGTCATAAATTCCGTCTTAGAGCTTCTGAAGTTCATAAATATGAATGTAAATTAAAATTAATCCAATATGGTTTATTATTAGAAGTTTCAGGTTTAGATAGTATCGGTGCAAGTGATGAAATTGATGATGATGAAGCTATTGAAGATGATGGTTTTACTAAATTAGATGCTAAATCTGATATGGAATTACGTCAAGCTCGTCAAGTTTATGTTGATACTTGTATTGCTAAAGCTCTTAGTGAAGGTCGTACCACTGAACAAGGTGTTATTACTGATTCTGTTGCTGAAGAAAGAAAAGCTGTTATTATGGCATTTTATAAAAGAATTTTAAGTCGTCCAAAGTGTGATAATTGTGGCATGTTTTCTCCAACTTTCCGTAAAGATGGTTTCTCTAAGATTTTTGAAAATGAATTAAAGGATAAACAAAAAATTAATAACAGAATTAAAAACTTAAAACGTAGAGATGTTTTAAAATCAAGAAATGGTGAATCTACAAATTCTGATGAAGATGATACTGCTTCATTACCTGAAATTAAACATAAAGAAGGTTCAAAATATGTATTATCAACTGAAGTTAGAAATATCCTTAGATCTGTCTTTAAAAATGAACAAAGAGCTGTTAGATTCCTTTTCCATTCAAGACCATTAAGTATGAAACAAGTTACTGCTGATATGTTCTTTATTCATTCATTAGTTGTTCCACCAACAAGATTTAGATTACCATCAAAATTAGGTGATGAAATTCATGAAAACTCTCAAAATGAATTACTTTCAAAAGTTTTAACTACTGCTTTATTAATTAGAGATTTAAATGATCAATTTTATACTTTACAAAAAGATACTTCAAATGATGAAAGAAAGATTATTTTTAATAGAATTATGAATTCATTTGTTACTCTTCAAAATGATGTTAATGGTTTTATTGATTCTACTAAAAATCAAAATCAAAATGCTTCAAGAAATCCTCAACCTGGTATTAAACAAGCCTTAGAAAAGAAAGAAGGTTTATTCAGAAAACATATGATGGGTAAGAGAGTTAATTATGCTGCTCGTTCAGTTATTTCTCCAGATCCAAATATTGAAACTAATCAAATTGGTGTTCCTCCCGTTTTTGCTGTTAAATTAACTTATCCTGAACCAGTTACTCCTCATAATGTTGCTGAATTAAGAAAAGCTGTTATTAATGGTCCTGATAAATGGCCTGGTGCAGTTCAAGTTCAAAATGAAGATGGTACTTTAATTTCTTTAATTGGTATGACTTTAGAACAACGTCAAGCTATTGCTAAACAATTAATGACTCCTTCAAATAGTTCAACTATTATCAACAAGAAAGTTTATAGACATATTAAAAATAATGATGTTGTTATCATGAATCGTCAACCAACTTTACATAAGGCTTCTATGATGGGTCATAAAGTTAGAGTTTTACCTGGTGAAAAGACATTAAGATTACATTATGCTAATACTGGTGCTTATAATGCTGATTTCGATGGTGATGAAATGAATATGCATTTCCCTCAAAATGAAAATGCAAGAGCTGAAGCATTAAACTTAGCTAATACTGATTCTCAATATTTAACACCAACTGCTGGTTCTCCTGTTAGAGGTTTAATTCAAGATCATATTTCTGCTGGTGTTTGGTTAACTAATAAAGATACTTTCTTTACAAGAGAAAGATATCAACAATTAATTTATGGTTGTATTCGTCCAGAAGATAATCACTCAACTGGTAAGAAATTAATTACTCTTCCACCAACTATTTTCAAACCAGTTCCATTATGGACTGGTAAGCAAGTTATTACTACCATCTTATTAAACATTAAACCATTAGGTATTCCAGGTATTCACTTAATCTCTAAAAATAAGATTAAGAGTGATTATTGGGGTGACGGTTCCAATGAAAATGAAGTTATTTTTCGTAATGGTGAATTAATTTGTGGTATCTTAGATAAATCTCAATATGGTGCTTCTCAATATGGTATTATTCATTCTTTACATGAAGTTTATGGTCCTGATATTGCTGGTAAATGTTTATCAGTTCTTGGTAGATTATTTACTAATTATATTATGATGATTGGTTTTACTTGTGGTATGGATGATTTAAGATTAACTGCTGAAGGTAATAAATGGAGAGAAGAATTATTAAAAGAATCTGTTGATATTGGTCGTGTTGCTGCTGCTGAAGTTACTAATTCTGATAAAGAAGTTACTACTGATGATCCAGAATTCCTTAAACGTCTTGAAGAAATTTTACGTGATGATAATAAATTAGGTATTTTAGATGCTGTTACTCAATCTAAGGTTAATTCCATTACTTCTAAAATTGTTTCTAAGTGTGTTCCAGGTGGTACTATGAAAAGATTCCCTTACAATTCTATGCAAGCTATGGCTTTGTCTGGTGCTAAAGGTTCTAACGTTAATGTTTCACAAATTATGTGTTTATTAGGTCAACAAGCTTTAGAAGGTAGAAGAGTCCCTGTCATGGTTAGTGGTAAGACTTTACCATGTTTCAAACCATTTGAAACTGATGCAAGAGCTGGTGGTTATATTAAGAATAGATTCTACTCTGGTGTTAGACCACAAGAATATTATTTCCATTGTATGGCTGGTCGTGAAGGTTTAATTGATACTGCTGTTAAGACTGCTAACTCTGGTTACTTACAACGTTGTTTAACTAAACAATTAGAAGGTGTTCATGTTTCTTATGATAATACTGTTAGAAACTCAGATGGTGGTTTAGTTCAATTCTTATATGGTGGTGATGCTATTGATGTTACTAAAGAGTCACATATGTATCAATTTAAATTCTTTGTTGATAACTATGAATCATTATTAAAGAAATATAGTCCATCTGAAATTTCTCATCTTGATACCGAAACCGCTTTATCATATGCTAAGAAATCTAAGAAACATTTCAAAAAATCATCTACATTACCTCATTATGATCAAAGTGTTAAATATGATCCAACTGTTTCTGTTTATAGTCCATCTAAATACTTAGGTTCAGTTTCAAGTAAGTTTGAAGAAGAATTAGATAAATTTATTGATGAAAATCCTTCATTATTTGTTTCAAGTAAGCAAGCTGCTTCAACTGGTGGTGTTAGTACCAAAACTTTTAAAGCTTTAATGCAATTGAAATATATGCGTTCTTTAATTAACCCAGGTGAATCTGTTGGTATTATCGCTTCTCAATCTGTTGGTGAACCATCTACTCAAATGACCTTAAATACTTTCCATTTTGCTGGTCATGGTGCTGCTAACGTTACCTTAGGTATTCCACGTCTTAGAGAAATTGTTATGACCGCTTCTGCTTCTATTAAGACTCCTCAAATGACATTACCAATTCTTAAAGATGTTGATGATGCTTCTGCTGACGCTTTCTGTAAATCTATCAGTAAGATTAGATTTTCTGAATTCATTGATGATATTACAGTTATTGAAACTACTGGTGGTACTCGTTCATATGAAATTAATATTAAATTCTTTGATGCTAAGGATTATCAAGAAGAATATGATGTTACTAAAGAAGAATTAGAAAATGTTATTACTTCATCTTTCATTCAATCATTAGAAACTGCTATTGTTAAAGAAGTTAAGAAACAAGTTAAAATCAATTCCGATTCTCTTCCAACTATTGGTAAAGCTGTTGCTAAATCACAAACCGATTTCCAATCTAATAAAATCAGTGAAATTGATAATGATGATGATGCTACTGATGATAAATTACGTGGTAACACCAAACAAGCTGTTTCATATGATGGTCCAGATGATGATGAAATTGAAACTATGAGAAAGGCTGAACAATCCGATGATGATGCTTCTATGTTAGATAGTGACTCATCTGATTCATCTGAATCTTCAGATTCTGATTCCGATGATGAATTTGTCGATAAAGAAATTAATGGTTCAATTAAAGCTAAGAAATCTGGTTCATCTAATTTAACAAGAGAAAATATGTCAAAACATGCTAGAGATCGTCAACAAGCAGTTATTACTGCTCATAATTTTGTTTCACAATTCAATTTTGATGATGAAGAAGGTGGATGGTGTGATTTTAAGATTGATTTATCAGCTGAAACTCAAAAATTACTTATGGTTAACATTCTTGAAGATGTTTGTCGTCGTGTTGTTGTTAGAGAAGTTTCAAAGATTGGTCGTTGTCTTCATCCAGAACCTGAACATGGTAAACGTATTTTACTTACTGAAGGTGTTAATTTCCAAGCTATGTGGGAACATGAAGATTTCATTGATGTTAATGGTATTAGATGTAATGATGTTGCTGCTGTCTTAAAGACTTATGGTGTTGAAGCAGCTCATAATACTATTGTTAATGAAATTAATAACGTTTTCGGTCGTTATGCTATTTCTGTTTCTAATCGTCATTTAGATTTACTCGCTGATATGATGACTCGTGAAGGTACTTATTTAGCTTTCAATAGACAAGGTATTGATTCATCAACTTCATCATTCATGAAGATGTCTTATGAAACAACTTGTCAATTCTTAACTAAAGCTGTTTTAGATGGTGATAGAGAAGAATTACAATCACCATCTGCTAGAATTGTTATTGGTAAGCTTGGAAGTAATGGTACTGGTAGTTTTGATGTTTTAGCAAGTATGCCATCTACACAATAATTTATTCCTATTTCCTCTATTTGAATCGTTTCGTTAATCATCCATATTTTTTTTATCCCCTCTTTGTTTTATATTTACTGATCTATAGTTATTTTGTATTTTTTCATCATTCATAATTTTTTTATTTTTGTTTTTACACATCCAAAATTTTGTACTTTTCATAATTCTAATAAATAAAAAAATATTACAAAAAAATATTTTACTTTAAAATACAGTAAAGTCGGAAAAACAAATACAATCATTGTTTAATACATAATTTATGTAAAAAAATTATTATAAAAAAGACTTTAAAATAAACAGGATAAAAAAAGGGAACAACAAAAAAGATCTAAGAAGACTATTTAATATCAAAAGTAGATTTTAAGTTACGTAATAATAACCAATCATCTCTAGCAACAGAATCACGGAAAGCAGGATCCTTTAATGTATCAATAGATCTTCTAGTAATTAAAGAGTATAATAAATCAGTTTCATCAACATGTCTGCCCCAGGTTGGTTGAGCACCAGAACCAGCTTCTAATCTCATAGCTACACCAGCATTAGTTTGACCCTTCTTAACAACATCTCTAGTTTGATGGTTAACTTCTAATGAAGCAACTTTACCTAGCGGTATAACAGTTTTTTCTTTAGTAGCAGGATCTGTTCTAACAGCACATATTGGGGTACCTAATTTAACGGAACCTTCAAGAACATCAACACCAATAATCATTGGATTACGTTTGTTAATAATTTGAATTGTCTTTAATACACATGGGAAAACAGCATATTCTAAGAAATCTTTACGTCTTTCTTCTAATAATTTATTTTGATAAGCAGTAAAAGCATCGAATAAATGATAAATAATATCAGCACTGAAAATCTTAACACCTTGTTCAGTAGCATATTGTTCAGCTTCTTTATCAATCTTAACATCGAAACATAACATGACAGCAAATTCTTTAGCTTTTTCTAACATAGCAGTTGCTTTCATAACATCTCTCTTATAAACAGGACCAAGACCAATAGACATAACAGGAATCTTCATATCTTTTAAGAAATCTAATAAAGCTTCTAAAGAACCTAAAGTTGAAGCTTGAACAACAACACCTCTACCTGAAGTATCAACAGAGTCTAATAAACCAGTTAAATCATCCATAACTTCTTCCATTAAGTCTTCTTCATCATCATCAGGACCAACAACTAATAATCTTGAACCAGCAACAGCTTTTTCTAAATCATTAGCAGCAATCTTAACACCTAAAGCGGCCTTAACTTCTTTATGATGAACATATTCAGATTTAATACGAAGTTCACGTAATGGTTGAGGAGTTAATAAAGCTCTGATATTTGTCACTATAGGGCCATTCATACCACATAAAACAATTCTATCACCTTCTCTAAGGATACCATTAGATAAAACAACATCAATGGTAGTACCTAAACCTTCAACTACCTTAACTTCTAAAATAGTAGCTTCAATAGAAGATAAGTATCTTAATTGTTTACTCATTCTCTTTTGGGTTAATTCTAATAATAACCATAAAAGATCAGGAACACCTTCACCAGTAACAGCAGAAGTTGGAACAATAGAAACATATTTAGATAAGTTAGAATTCTTGAAATATAATTCAGAATTTAAACCTTGTTCAGCTAAAGCAACCTTAATGTTAGTAAATCTAGTTTCAAATTCTTGTTGAACAGCTCTACTTTGTTTAGCAAAAGAATCACGGAATGAATTGTTTTGAGTAACTTGCCAATCATATAATCTATCAATTTTATTTAAAGCAACAATGAAAGGAGCTTTTCTATCTCTTAAAAGACGAATGGATTCTAAAGTTTGTTGTTCTAAACCGTGCATAATATCAATAACTAAAACAGCAATGTTACATAATGAGGAACCTCTTGTTCTTAAATTAGTGAAGGACTCGTGACCTGGGGTATCAATAATTAATAAACCTGGAACTTCAAAAGTCATCTTTTCATAAGGAGACATAACAGCAGTTTTTTGTTTAATAGCTTCAACTGGGAAATAAGTAGCACCAATTTGTTGGGTAATACCACCAGCTTCACCACCTTGAACGTTAGTTTGTCTAATTTTATCTAATAATTTAGTCTTACCGGTATCAACATGACCCAAGATACAACAAATTGGAGAACGTAAGTTACTTTGATCATTTTCAGCAACTGGAGCAGCTGCAACTGGTTTGTTAACTTCTTCAATAACTTCTTCTTCTTCAGCTTCTTCTTCTTCAGCTTCTTCATCTTCTTCAGCTTCTTCAGCGTCTTCTTCTTCAGCTTCTTCATCATCTTCGGCTTCGGCTTCTTCTTCATCGGCAGCTTCTTCAGTAGCTTCTTCATCATCTTCAGCTAAAGCAGCTTCCCAATCATCAGCAACTGGAGCATCATCATCTAAAGCCATATTTTCCCAATCATCAATAAGAGCTTCTTCATCATCACCATCGGCATTTGAAGATTTAGTTTCTTCAACAACTGGGGCAACATCTTCAGTAGCCTTCTTCTTCTTCTTTTTAGAACCATATTGGACTTTCTTTGGTTTATGAGCAATTGAAGAATCAGTAGATTCAGAATCTTTACTTAAACCTGCAATGGTAATATTATTTGCTTCTAATAATTGTTGTCTTCTCTTTTCAATTAAAGCCTTTTCAGCTTTTTGTTTCTTAGTAAGATATTTACCTTCAGCTTTAAGTTGTTCCTTTTTAGCTTTTTCTTTTTCTTTCTTTGCTCTACGTTCTTCTTCTTTAGCAGCTTCGGTGGCTCTAATTTTTTCTTCTTCTTCGGCTTCTAATTTAGCTGCTTCTTCTTCAAGACGACGTTCTTCTTCTTCAGCTTGTTTTCTTAATTCCATTTGTTTCTTTAAAAGAGCAATACCGGCAGCCATTTTCTTACCTTTCTTACCACCTTTAGCAGCAGCAGCTGGTTCTTCAACTGGGGCTGGAGCTGATTCAGTAGCAGAAGCATCATCTGCAGTAGAATCATTTGAATTGTTGTTATTATTAGCTGAAGCACTTGCTTTCTTTCTATCAGCTAAAGCCTTCTTACGAGCTTTTTCCTTTTCTTTCTTTTCCTTTTCTTTTTCTTTCTTAGATTTAATAACAGGACCTTGTTGTTGAGCAGCAGCATTTGCAGCTTTTTCTTCTTGTTCTTGTTTAGCTTTTTCTTGTTTCTTATTCTTGGCTTTTCTAATATTTGATAAGAAATCATCACCGCCAAATTCATCTTCAGCATTTACAGCGGCTGGAGATGATGAAGAATCTTCAATAGATTCAGCTGGTGTTCCGAATTCTTCACCTTGAGGGATTTCATCTTCGAAATCATCATCCCAGTCACCGGCTTTAGCGTTTTTCTTTCCTCTATAAAAATTAAAGAAATAACAATGGTTAGTATTTTGTTATGAGTATTATAAGTATAACCAATAATTGAAAATAAAAAACATTAAAAATTAAAAATCAGATCAAAAAAAAAAAGACACGCTTAATTTAAATGTCCATGTTACTGGAACACTCATTAATTTGATGTTGAGTATGTGGGGTCAAATGATCCATTTAAGAATGATTTCCGCTCTTTCAAATTGGTGAATAATGATATATACATACTTCTTAGCCATTTTCTGCAGTAGTTATCAACTATTCTATAGTAAAAAAAATTAAGTAATCAATGAAATAAAGGTTATATCATTTGATACATATCCGAAAAAACTTCTCTCTCTTCTAATAAATTTCTCTTCTAATAAAAAAATTTATTATGACATAAAAAATTTTTCAACACCACTAAACACCTCTACATAATATTTTTATTAAGGAAAAAAATTTTTTAGACTTTTACCCTCTCTTTATAAAAATCCAAAACTTTTCATCAAGTGATATACTATTAGGTTTACGTTTAAATTTAAGTTAGTTACATATATTAGTCAACATACACTGGTCAACGTATATTAGATATTATAAATTTATTTAATTTCCCAATATGTCTACTACAGTTGAAAAAATTAAAGCCATCGAAGATGAGATGGCTAAAACCCAAAAAAATAAAGCTACATCTTTCCATTTGGGTCAATTAAAAGCAAAACTTGCAAAGTTAAGAAGAGAATTATTAACCCCAACTGGTGGTGGTGGAGGTGGTGCAGGTATTGGTTTCGATGTTAGTAGAACAGGTGTGGCATCTGTTGGTTTTGTTGGTTTCCCATCTGTTGGTAAATCAACTCTTTTATCAAAATTAACTGGTACTCATTCTGAAGCTGCTGCTTATGAATTCACAACTTTAACAACAGTTCCAGGTGTTATTAGATATAAAGGTGCTAAAATCCAAATGCTTGATTTACCAGGTATTATTGAAGGTGCTAAAGATGGTAAAGGTAGAGGTAAACAAGTTATTGCTGTTGCAAGAACTTGTAATTTAATATTTATTGTCTTAGATGTTAATAAACCATTACATCATAAACAAATTATTGAACATGAATTAGAAGGTTTTGGTATTAGAATTAATAAATCCCCACCAGATATTATTATTAAAAAGAAAGAAAGAGGTGGTATCAATATTACAAATACTGTACCATTAACACATTTAGATAATGATGAAATTAGAGCTGTTATGTCAGAATATAGAATTAATTCAGCTGATATTGCATTCAGATGTGATGCAACAGTTGATGATTTAATTGATGCAATTGAAATTAAAAATAGAAAATATATTCCTGCAATTTATGTTTTAAATAAAATTGATTCATTTAGTATTGAAGAATTAGATTTATTATACAGAATTCCAAATGCCGTTCCAATTTCATCAGGTAATGAATGGAATCTTGATGAATTATTAGAACTTATGTGGGATAGATTAAATCTTGTTAGAGTATATACTAAGCCAAAAGGTAGATTACCAGATTTTAAAGAACCTGTTGTTTTAAGATCAGATAGATGTTCAGTTGAAGATTTTTGTAATCAAATCCATAAATCTTTAGTTGAAGATTTTAGAAATGCATTAGTATTTGGTAGAAGTGTTAAACATCAACCACAGTATGTTGGTTTAGGTCATGAATTACAAGATGAAGATGTTATTACTATTCTTAAGAAATAATTGTTCTATTATCTTGTTGTTCTGTTTTTATTGCATGGTTTTTCCTTTTTATTTTGTTTCATTCTTTTATCTGTGTTTTTTAATAACTCTCTCTGTACATTACAATTTAAATTAGGTGGGAGAAGAAAGTGTCAATTTGTTCTTTAAAGCAACGGTTATATATATATGCTTTTTGTCGTTGTACTTTTTTTTTTAAAAACTAATTTATAAATTAATTAATTTTAATAATAATAATAATACCTACTTATTTATTTAATTCCTTACTTTACTTACTTATGTATTTATTTATTGAGCTTATGCATTATATGCAGCAATTAAAAAAGTTGCTAATAAAGTAACATTAAAACTTGGTTGTTCAAGAAATAATGCTCTTAAATCAAATGTATTTGCACCAATTTTAATAATTCTTGTAAATGGAATTGTAATAATACCTCTTGTTTGTAAAAATTGAAAGATTAAATAACTTACAAAACAAAGTGTTACTATTGCTGAACTAAATTGACCTGCAATTAATCCTAAGACACTACCAATCATTGAACCTAATGCTAATTGTTCATAATTTAATTTACCATTAAAAGCACGATCAAATTTTGGTTTATTTGAATTAATTATATCAATATCTTTATAATTTTGTTTTGGAGTAACATCATTTAACAAAGGTGTTTTAAAATAAGTTAATGTAGTAAAACCAAATAATCCAATTGCCAATCCATGAATATTTGATTTATTTATTTGTTTAATTGGTTGTATTTTTGAATAAGAATGTTGATTTCTTATATTTGAAAATAAAAAATTATTTGCTTTAGGTTTAAAGAATTTTAATTGTTTAATTGATGAAGTAGAAATGGTATTTATTTTTGAAAAAAGGAATCTGTTATAAGTTAATTGAATCATTATTGGATAATTTATTGTTTATAATATATAGTTTATACAATAGAAAATAAATAAAAGTAGTCGTATACATAAAGAGAGTTAATTTTGTTTTATTTGCGGAGAGCAAAAACAAATCTCAGGCTTAAAAAAGTTGGGCTTTCATTTCATCTTCACCGCCTAAAGAAATGGTTAAGTAAGGGTCTTTAATTAATCTAAATGGCAATATCACAAATAACAGGTCTATGATCAGATAAATAACTTGTTGTATCGTACAGATTATCACCAACTTTATATCTGATTGCATGGAAATTATCGTCAATAGTTTCCGAATCTTTTAAACTTCCACCAAATTGGAAATCAATTCTTGTATAATAATCAGTAATTTCTTGAAACCCTGTAAATGTTGCATGATGACCAAGTCTATTTTGTACAGGAGTTTCTTCTAATAAATCTTTAAATATAAAATCTTTATAGCAAGCATTGTTATATTTATTGAAAAAATCTTGATTAATTAAACTATCATTAAATTCAATTTTACCTGTAGCAATTTCATAAGCATTTTTAGAATCACCTGAAGTTTGTGAATTAAAATCACCAACTAAGAAAATTGGAATTTTTTTATTAAATTTATTAAATTCATATGAACAACGTAATTTAGCCAGTGCAGCTGATAAATGTCTTTGTTTATCACTTTGATCATCCATATGTAAATTAATTATCATAAATTCTTTTGATGATGAGATAAATTTAAAATGAGCAAAAGTTGCACTTCTAAAAGATCCTGCACCAGGATATTTTGATGGTGATTCTGGTGTATCACTGAGCCAAAATGTATCATTTGAAATTAATTTTAATTTAAATGAATTAAAAAAAATAGCTTGAAATTCACCTTTTTCAAAACCATCATCTCTACCAACGCCAATCCATTTCATTGGATATAATAATTCGTCTAAATCATTAACTTGGCGAACTAATGCTTCGTTGACTGTAAAGATATCAACTTGATTAAATAAAACATCATTTGAAATATCAATTCTACGAGATGACCAAGGAATTTCATTAAAATTTGAAAAATAATCCAATTTATCATCATCAGGTATAATTGGGTTTAAATTTTTAATAGTTTCTTCAATTTTAATTGAATCCGGTTTTGAATCATATCTTAAATTCCAATTTTGAATACGTAAAGATTGGTAACTTGAAGGATTTTGTACATCAAACTTTGGTCTTTGAAATGGAATGTTAAATCCAAAAAAATCAGGTACTAAACTTAAAATACCAATTATATTTGCAGCACCAATTACTATAAATATCGTGAAAACAATATGTTGAGATGTTATAGCTTTTAACATCTTTCTGTGTTTTTGTAACTATTAGTTGATTAAGAATAGTTTTAATGAAGAGTATAATATTAGTAAATAGTAATAAATGAACTAAACGTTATTAATGTAAGAAATGTATTCTCATTTTACCGCAGATCCTTTTTTTCCCTTTCTTTGCTTGTTTCTCTTTTTTATTTATTATTGTTTGATCAGAAATAAATAAACAAGAAAAGAGAATATATGTTAGAGGTGAATATAATACAATTATCAAATAATTAAATTAAAATAAGTTTAAAGAAAAGTGAAAAAAGCCAACTAGATAATAGAAGAAAAGAGGCTCAAATTCGGTATTCTCCTTAAACTTTCTTTATCGCAAAATCACAAAGAGAGAGCAAAAAAGTTCGGTAGATTCCACCATTTATTATTGTTGCCCTTTTTTCAATCCTTTTTATAAATATTTTTATTCTTTCTTTTATTTCTATTTTTCACTCTTTTCTTCATATTTCATCTATACAAATAATCAAAGATGGATCATCAACAAAAACCTCTAATGATGGATGTTTCATCTCCAAGGTTTGAATTTCCTGATCGAGTTCCACCTTATATCCCATTTTATAATACTTATGCTTTTAGAAGGAATTTTTCAACTACAATTTTTGTAATTATATTTACAATCTTCTTTGCTTATAGATTAATTAATATTTATCTTCTTAGAATGTTAACTGTCATGGGTGAAGATTATAAGGATGTCATTAATTCTGCTATGGAAAAGGCAAATGGTGGTTTAAATAAAGGTCAAATTGGTATTAAAAAAGCTGCTTATCGTAGAAGATTAATTTTAGCTTCTAAAAAACCTCAATTATATTCAACAATGCCTTTAAATACCAATGAAAATACTGATTCTTCAAATAAAGTTTATTTTGATTTCTTAAGAATTGCTCAATGTGATAGAGTTGATGAAGAATCTAAAAAATTATTTCAAAAAAATTATTTACCCAAAGATCCTTCTGATCCAACAAGAAAATTAATATTTGGTTTTTATCATCCTTATAGTGATGCAAATGGTGGTGGTGAAAGAGTTTTATGGGAAGCTGTTAATCAAGTTTTATTACAAAATGAAAAAAATATCGTTGCTATTTATACTTTTACTTCAACAAATCAAACTTCTGTTTCATCAATTTTACAAAATGTTAAAAAAACTTTTGATTTAAATTTTTTTGAAAATTCATTAAATGATAGAATTGTATTTATTCAATTAAATAATAAATATAGATCGGTTTTAGATGGTTCTTCATATAGAAGATTTACAATTATTGGACAATCTTTTTTTGCTTTTATTACAGCAGTTTGGTGTGTTAATTCTTTATGTCCAGATATTTGGATTGATACAATGGGTTTACCATTTAGTTATCCAATGATTAATATTTTTTTAAAAATTCCAATTATTTCTTATATTCATTATCCATTAATTTCATCTGATATGTTAAATAAATTAAATTATTATACTAATCCTTTTGATTTTATGAAATATTATTATTGGAAACTAATTATTTTTATTTATGCTTATTGTGGTTCATTTGTTGATATTGCATTATGTAATTCAACATGGACTTTAAATCATATGAATCAAGTTTGGAAATTTAATGATGATAATAGGCCAACTATAATGTATCCACCAACTGGTATTGATGAATCTGCATTAACAAATAATAATAAAACCAAAGAAAGAAAAATGTTATACCTTGCTCAATATAGACCTGAAAAGAGACATGATTTAGTATTACAAGAATATTCTAAATATTTAAAAGAAAGAAAAGATAATTCAAAAGATCCATATACTTTATTATTTATTGGATCTATAAGATCAATTGATGATGAAAAAAATGTTACAAATTTAAAAAAATTAGCAGTTGAATTAGGAATTTCAGATAATGTTGAATTTATTATTAATGCATCAAGAGAAAAAGTTAATGAATATCTTAATTCAGTTGAAATTGGTTTAAACGCAATGTGGAATGAACATTTTGGTATTACAGTTGTTGAATATTTAATTTATGGTTTAATTCCATTAGTCCATGCAAGTGCAGGTCCATTTCAAGATATTGTATTACCATATGATTCAGCAAAAGATGAAATTTTATCACCAGAATTAGGTTTATTGGATAAAACTAAACAATCAGGTTTATTTTTTAAAGATCCAAGTGATCCAGATTATAGTAAAACCGTTGAATTTTCAAAATTAAATGAAATTATGTTAGAAACTGATAATATGTCAGAAAGTGATAAACAACAAATGATCAATAATGGACATCAAGTAGTACTTAAGAAATTCAGTCATGAATCATTTTCAGAACAATGGGATAAATTATTAGCATTCATAGTAAAATATGAAGAAATGAATAGAGATAATAATAAAGGTAAAGCTGAAATGTACTATTGATTTGATCTTATGTTATGCGGTGCACAGCCGTGTGAAAAAAAAATATTATCTGAGGACGATCGACTCAGAAAAAAAAAATTTTTGAAAAAAAAAAAAAATTTTTTTGTCTTAAAATCTGTATAACTTATTTAATTTTAATTTGATTTGCTATTTTTTTTATTCTTTAATATCGATTTCCTTTACATTGTAACTATAATTTTGTTTATTAGTCATGTCAGAAGCCACCCCACTTAATAGCAATCCAGAAATTCTCCTTAAAAAGAGAAAAAATGCTGATAGATTACGTTTAGAGAAACAAGCTTTAGCTAAAAAGAGAGATGAAGATGCTAAACGTAAGAAACAAGCTAAAAGAAAAGGTAAATTTATTAGAGCTGAAACTTTAGTAGCAAAGAGTAGGTCATCAGAAAGAGAAAAATATAGAATAAAAAGAGTTACAGCTTATGATCGTGCTACTACTACTACTACTGAAAATAATGAAGATGATGATGAATCAAGTTTACAATTCGTTATTCGTGTACCAGGTCCATATGGTGCTAAAGTTCCATCAAAAGCTCGTAAGATTTTAGATCTTTTAAGATTACAACATAATTATTCAGGTATTTTCATTAAATCAAATTCAACAATTAAACCACTTTTAAGAATCATTTCTGCATATATTGTTTTAGGACAACCTTCATTATCAACTATTCGTAATTTAATTCAAAAAAGAGCTAAAGTTGAAATCACAGAACAATTAGAATCATCAAATGAAGAAACAAAGAAAACTATAATTTTAAATGATAATAATTTAGTTGAAGAAAAATTAGGTGAATTAGGTATTATTTGTATAGAAGATATTATTCATGAAATAGCAACATTAGGTGAAAGTTTTAAACCATGTATAAAATTTCTTCAACCATTTGAATTAAACCCACCAGTTAATGGTTGGGGTCCATTAAGTAAATTAAAAAGATTAGAACTAAGAGAAACTAAAAAATCAAATAAAGTATCAAATGCTGGTTCTGCTCCTTTAATTGAAATTGATATTGATCAATATATTGCCGATCAGATTTAGGTTTCTTTCATAAATATACAGACATTGGGTAATTAATTATTTAAAACATACAAAAGTTATATATATCTATAATAATAAAATATAAGTACTATACACAAAAATTAGATGAAGTAATACAACGTAAATCTAATGTTGTGCACGTCCCACCTCGATCTCCGGTTACCGGCGGCGGCTGTAACCGCTACCGGAAAGTTGGGGTGAGTTTTGTCGAGAGTAATTTTTCAATATGAGTAATGTTTCTTTGATTTATAATACCTTACTTTTATTTCTTAATTAAAAAAGAATTATTTATAAACATTATATCTCTATATATACATATATAAAATGGCTGTTACTAAGAATATTGTCCTTTTACCAGGTGACCACGTTGGTCCAGAAGTTATTGCTGAAGCTGTTAAAGTTTTAAACTCAATTAGTGAAGTTAACAATGAAATCAAATTTGAATTTGAAACACATCTTATCGGTGGTGCTGCAATTGATGCTACTGGTGAACCACTTTCTGATGAAGCTATTGCTGCTGCTAAGAAATCTAATGCTGTTTTATTAGGTTCTGTTGGTGGTCCAAAATGGGGTACTGGTGCCGTTAGACCAGAACAAGGTTTACTAAAGATCAGAAAAGAATTAAACTTATATGCTAACTTAAGACCATGTACTTTTGCTTCTGATGCTTTATTAGATTTATCTCCATTAAAAGCTTCAATTGTTAAAGGTACTGATATTATGGTTGTTAGAGAATTAGTTGGTGGTATATATTTCGGTGAAAGAAAAGAAGATGATGGTTCAGGTTTTGCTTGGGATACTGAAGCTTATACTACTGCTGAAATTCAAAGAATCACCAGAATGGCCGCTTTCTTATGTTTACAATCTAACCCACCATTACCATTATGGTCGTTAGATAAAGCTAATGTTTTAGCTTCTTCAAGATTATGGAGAAAAGTAGTTACTGAAACTGTTGAAAAAGAATTCCCACAACTTACTTTACAACATCAATTAATTGATTCAGCTGCTATGATCTTAGTTAAGAACCCAACTGCATTAAATGGTGTTGTTGTCACTAACAATATCTTTGGTGATATCATCTCTGATGAAGCTTCTGTTATTCCAGGTTCTTTAGGTTTATTACCATCTGCTTCATTATCTTCATTACCAGATACTAACGAAGCTTTCGGTTTATATGAACCATGTCACGGTTCTGCTCCAGATTTAGAAAAGAATAAGGTTAACCCAATTGCTACTATTCTTTCTGCCGCTATGATGTTAAGATTATCATTAAACTTAACTAAAGAAGCTGATGCTGTTGAAAAAGCTGTTAAAGCCGTTTTAGACAACGGTGTTATGACTGGTGATTTAGGTGGTTCTAACTCTACTACTGAAGTCGGTGATGCTATTGCCGCCGAAGTTAAGAAAATATTATCTGCTTAGGTGTCTAAGTAGTATTATTACGATATTATATATACATATTTATTCTTAAAATACTGTTTTTTTAAAAAGAAATTTAACAAAAAATTTACGTAATATTTGTAAAACTAAAACAGTAGCATAATTTTAAAAAAGTATAAAATGTAAAGCCGATCGACCTCTGTCAAATAAAAAAAAAAGATGTATCTTTTACTTTTTTTTGCCCTTAAAATTGATTAATCATCACTTGTTCTTTTTCTTCTTATTTTATCAATTGGTATCAAATCTTCGTTGATTCATCAGATACGTAGTTCTATGTCACAACTAGCTGCTTCTTCAACTGTACCTGCTCCTATTCCTCCAAGAGGTGTTAATTTAAACATTACCTTATCATGTCCGGAATGTAAAGTTTATCCTCCTGAATTAATAGAGAATCACAGTGAAGGAAATATAGTTTGTGCATTATGTGGTCTTGTTGTTGCTGATAGAATCATCGATAACAGATCCGAATGGAGAACTTTCAATAATGATGATCAAAATGGTGATGATCCATCGCGTGTTGGTGAAGCTAGTGGTAATACATTAGATTCAGACCAACTTACTACAGTAATCGGTGGAGGTGGGGAACGTAATAAAATAGCAAGAGATTTAA